>JAMZAV010002298.1:0-102771 GCA_024449915.1 Sweltsa coloradensis | reverse complement strand
CGGCTAAGCGACCATAGCTAAACCGCTGGCTAATTGAAGGCTTGGCTGCATTATTAATTTTTTTGCTATGCCGTGACAGCTGCGACGTATTTCACAATTAAATGGATGGCGAGGTGTCGTGCTACTTCGAATACTTAGCTATAATATAATATAACCACACCTTTAATTATTGTTTTACATATAGGTAGAGATACGTTTTTTAGCATTTAAATTTAGGATATTTAGCATTAATTTTGACAAATTTAGCATTTTGTAGCATCGATTGTTCTTTTCCACCAAAACCTAAATGTGGGGTAAATGATGAATAATAGGAACATTTCATGTCAGTATAGTTACATAAACTCTAGAATACATTGATAAACTACTTCTTAATAGGCATTAAAAATATTATTTTTAGTAAAATTAGCATTTTAAAATTGTCAAATTTAGCATTTTGTAGCAGCAAAAGCCTAAAACGCTAAAAAACGTATCTCTACATATAGGCCTAGTTGTTAGTTGTTTTATTGTATTTATTTTGTATATTTAATATTTTTAAGACTATTTCACACACTCTACGGAGAAGTGACATCTGTGCCAAAACATGATCAATGTGAAATAAATGAATAAAGAATAAAGAATAAAGAATGCCACAGGTCAAAATTATTTTACTGTTTTTTCGTCTCTATTATGTCTCTAATCTCTATTAGGTACCGTAATTAACTCTAATACAAAAAAAGTCTTATGCAAGATTTGAACTCACGTCCTCATAGAGCCATACACTTTGGACCAGCGCCCTAATCGTATGTGCCACCGCGGATGGCACATATATTTTATATTACAGAAGGGTGCGCTTATAGGATATACCGGCTACATTCATGTAGGGTACATGTATTCACATTAGTATTATATTTCTGACTGTATTTGATTGTCACAAAGCCGCCCATGAACGGAGTAGGGTTCTATTGACTAGACAATTAACATTTACGCAAACTTACTTTCACGGTTGTCAAAAACTTCAAGCAGCATAAGCAAAAGCTCTTCGTAGATGCTAAAATAGATATAGGTCAGGCGAAGTTTTTTTTTATAGGTATAGGCCTACTAGCTTGTGTGGCTCGTCGGTCTTGTGGTTAGCGTCTCTGCTTCCAATGCAGAAGGTACAGGATTCAATTCCTGCTCTAGGCAGAAGTTTTTAAACTTCTGAAAAAAACTTCTGATTTGGACTTAAGTCCATCAGTTCTTATCTTAGGAATTAGTAAACGCAAACGGTGACTTTAGAGTCGTCCTAGCAACGAGCCACATAATTTTAAAGTTGTTCTGAATTGGCCTTGTTGATTCTGGCGTTGATCTGCGGGTGTTCGCACTGTCCATACCACTGATTACTATATTTCCTATTAAAAAAAATATCTATCTTTGGTTGGTAATCACTCACTCGTTGATTGCGTCAAGGCCTACATGGTTGGCTTGGTCCCTTTGGTTTAATGTCCACCACTGAAAATCAGTTATATATATGACTGAGTGGGTAGACTCAAAATACAAATCTATTTATTTAATTTATTTAAAGCTCTTAATGTGATGAAATGGGGTTGACAAATACCTAGTAAAATATGAATTTTAAATAAAACTGATAAAAAAACTAAATTTGTGATTTAAAAAACCGCTTAAACACCAAAATTACTGATTTAAAAATGGAATTTCTCTAAAAATGAAACCATTTTTATAAATCTCTACCTATTGGCAATGTTAATAAGCTTGACTTTCAATTACTATTGTTTTGTATGTGTGGGTCCATTATTGGATGAGCGAAGCAAAGACTTCAATTTCACCAACCCCCCAAAAAATTTAGCTTTTTTTCTGTCTGTTTGTTCGCTCTCTACCGGGAAAACGGCATATGCGATCTTGATGAAAATTGGAGGGGACCTTCGAAATCTCTGAACTTAGACTTGTCACGTTTTGGGTACAATCGAAGAAATATTTCTCATGAATATCGTACTTTTACGATTTTTAGTGCGATATTTTCGTGACATTTGGGCCGATTCTGACCAAACAAGTGGGGCTACAACGTAGCCTCACCCGTTTGTTGAAAGTTGAAAAAGTTAGCCAGAATCCATAGAATAAAGGTTTTAATATGAGTTTTTTTAGGTGAATAATAACAATTTACAAGTAACAATAGAAACTTGACAACAATCACCAACAATGTTTCAAAAGGCACTTGATAAGTAAATAGATAACACGCAAGCTAAAAACTTACAAAAAAGCTCATCCATCAACGCGACGGGACTTAAGCGTTTTCCTAGTTAATTATTATACGGTACCGGTAATAATTTGCTAGCTTAGGCAAAAGTTAAATATATTTCTGCTTACCTTCATACTGATACGGAGCTCAGCCATTTTGTGCATTGTTGTAGCTATAATATCCGCTTTATATATTGCGTCTCGAGCGTTGGAACACTCTCGGAGTCCAGTGTTGTTTTGTTGGCAAGACTTGAGACATACCGCAAGCATGCTCGGACATTTACCCTTGCCTTCCTCCTGAAATCATGATTATTTAGAAATAAGTAATAATAAGTAATTTATTCTGTATTAGTTCATCCTATTTCAAAATACAGTTAGTCAAACGTCATTGCAACCGAACACTAAGGGACCTCGCTTTTTTTCGTTAAAATGATCAGTCATAATTTTTCGTTAAATATCGATCCTCAGTCTCGATATTGTTCAAAACGTCCGCTGCGAGACCTACAACATGTGTACGACGCAAGATACGCTAAGCAGGATAAGCTTCGCGCTTAGAGTGCAGGCAACTTGCATTGGACGTGTGTATTGTAGGGAAAAAACGCACCTTGCGCGTGTGTAGCCCTTAGGTGTAGCCTAAGTCGGCTTACAATGTATCTTGCGGGAGTAACATCTAGTGAAGAAGAACACTGATTATGAAATTGTTGACGTAGCGCATCTGCGTAGTGTAACCGATATCAGATCGTACGTAGCACAAGGTCAATTGCCTCGATGCTATCTTGATGCCCCCCCCCCCCCCCGTGCGCCGCACATACTGAGACTTCAAACAATTCCATTAATGCTTTTCCGTGCCAATGTGGAACCTTATACATAGGTGAATCTAAGCGACCATTGGCTGTTCGGGTGAAAGAACACAAGAATAATGTAGCACAGCGTAAAGTACAAATTCCAAAATTGCAGAACATGTAGGCCTAGGCCTATATGAAAACCATCATTTCATCGATTTGGATACCTATGCAATATGCCAAGAATTCAATAGCTTAGGACCCGATTCTATTTTTGGCTATCGATTGTTGCGTTACAACAATGAAATTTCGGACAAACATCAGATCATCCATGATCAGATTACTTTGAACAAACAAAAACAAGTGACAGCTATCAAGCAAGGCTTATCTTTCTGTCATCTATCAATTAAACTGTTCCATTGAAGGCTGTGACATTCGAGTCATGTACAAAGGTAAAAATTAATTGGCCTATTTGATTTTATTGTAACCATGGTTGCAGTAATTTTGCTAAAATTTGTTCAAAATGTCCCTTTTAATGACAATGAATATCAGTGTATACATCCAGTTTCTCAGCAAAAATTGTCTCAAAACTAATGATAACACCAGCGCCAGTGCTGCTCTCCCACAGCAGGCATTTAAAAAACGTCACTTCCGCTTCAATCGGGTCCTATGCTATTGGAATAAAAGGAAGTTCAAAGAAGCTTGTTTCCTCCAATATGGAATAAGGCCTAGTGCATTGCCCATTGCTGTCTTAAACAGGATGTTTTGACGATTTGGTGTTCATGGTTCTTGTTAAAACCTATTATTTGTGCATAATTTTTTTCTGCAATGTTTTATTTTTATTTTAATCTTAATTTGTTGGCATAAATGTTTCATGGTCGTTTTTGTTGTTTAATATTTATTTGTATTGTTAAAATATTCCTTTGTTCAACCTCAGTTTGAGAAAGGCACTCGACTAGTGTCGAAATATTACAAATAAAATATTTATTTTAGAACATTGTATGTCCAAATAATTACAATTTAATAATCAATACAATTTAGCTGTTCTACTAGTTTCACATTTATAATTGTCGTTAAATTAAATCCTACACATTTGCAGCCTATTTTTATTTTTAATATTTCTTGTAGGTTTAAATCGCAACGGATTTTGCTCATAATGTTAGCAGTTCTCAGTAAACTCATAGCCTACCGGATGCCTGTTTAAAATTCCAGCGCAATATGTTCAGCGATTCGGCTCCTTTTCGGCGTACATACACATAAACACACACATACACAGAATCACGAAAGTGCCAAATTTCTTGAATATTGTAATACTCTGTCGGTGCGCTCCCTCGTCAAATCAGAGGCAGGTATTTATGGTAAAAACAAATTTTCACCGCTAGAAACTGTAAATTATAAATAATTTTCAACATCACTTCACCACTTTTGGGCAGAACAAAAACAAAGATGCGAATAAGTCCCACCACAATTACCTGTCTCTGAAATCTCATAGTTCTACATTTTATGGCAATCTGCAAGTCTCTAGGCCTACAATATATCACATCGAATTTTATTTTAAATACCAGGGGGCCGGGGGAGAGAGATACGGCAAGAGCTTTCAACTAAATGGGGAATTATTTTCACCGCCATTGCAATTCACAGTTTTTGGGCATAAGACATAATAAAAACAAATCTTTATTAGATTGGAGAAGGGTTGACAGGTTGGGAAAGTAAAGAGAACATAAATCCCAGCCTGAAGGGCTCGGGGCGACAAAAATTTTCACCTGCTGATGACAACTGTAGCTAATTTAAAGTTGTTACCTTAATCCACGACGCGTTTCGTCCTTCTGGGACTCATCAGGCAGATGGTGGCCACTAAAAATCAGCTAACTACATGCAAACAAAACTCACAACACATAACCAAACCTGTGGTAGGGCCATGCAAGAAGCAAATTCTGCATGCATGTTGTCAGTGTATTTTTGATGTTGAGACTTGGCTAAAAATATCCTGGTTAAGGTCTAACTATTTTACCCTAAGTGTACGCAAACCAAATATTTAGGCTTAGGCTAACTTGTTAAACTTATACTTACTGTAATTTAAAAAATCAAAAAATTGTGCTGTATTAGTGGGTAAATACATAGATGAACAAATTGTTAAATACCCTTGAGAATACAATGGAGTCCTATCATTTTACCGGAGTACAGTTGTTGGCAATCTGCATGTCCATGCCTAACTTTGGCAGCATCGTGAGGTAGGTGTTAAAGATTGGTCCCGCCGGTCCGATGTAGCCCATCGTGAGTTTCCTAAGCCGGCCAAAGTGCTCAAAGATGGTCATCATATCGGCGAGTCCCTTGATTGGAGCAAACTTGCCGGTCAGGACAGCGGCTACCGGATCACTTGAGCCGTTTGCCAGGTTGCACGTCATCTCGTGATTATCACCCAGGCTAAATATCATGTCGCACTGCGTCGCTAGAAACCTGTGAGGATGTTCATATTCACTCGGAGATAGGCACAATATAAAGTAGGCAGAAGTCACAATATTTTACTAGTTACCCGATAGCAGAACTCCATGTACTGTACAGTACATTATTCAATATTCAATTCAATATTATTTATTTAGGCCAATAATTATACCATGGCAACCGCCATACAGCCTGGGTAAAATGTTGAGATGCTCTCATAATTTAATGTTTTAAAGTGGTGTATATTAACATGGAAGTGAAATTAGTTTTGAGGGAAGGTTGGTTGTTTGTGTAAACATTATGTGAAGCAAGTAATGAAGATCTGTGATATTCTGAGGGCGTGAGGTGGATTTGTGTGTGGGTGGACTTCAGGTTCTCCATTGATGATGCCATAGGCCTGGGCTGGTTGCTGGATGGTGCAAATGATGGTTTGGAGTGGAAAAATTATTACTACAACATTTTTGGTGACTTAGAATTTTCCCAAAATAGTTTTTGGATGGATAGGTGGTGACAGATATGTTTTTGAAGGGAGTTTAGTATAGAGGACATTGTGACTTGGTGCTTGGGTAATTTAAAAATGTTTGACATTTGAGGAGGGGTTTTTTTGTTTTTGCCTAATTTTTGTAACAATGTTTGAAATATGATAAACAACAAGATGGATGAAAGTGGGGACAGTGGATGAAGGTTTCATTTTAAATAGGAAAAGGAAGAATCAAAATGTTGGAGATGCAAGAAAATAGTAAGGACGGGAGTCCAGTGTAACTTCATGTGCCAGCTGGTCCCCATTTTAAATGTTCAAAGGTCAATGGAAAGGAATATAGAAGAAAAACGAAAAGTAAATGGGGGTGTGGGTGAAAGTAGTAAGATCACGGGGTTGGAAAAAGGTAGGAATATGCCTACAAACAACAGTCAAGGAACTTGGGGTAGAAAGTATACCTGTAGCAAAAGAAAGCCGACTTCTCGGCCTAGAATTGGACTGTAACAAGTCTAAGCCTAGGATAACCACAGGAAAGCCTGGTCAAATGGGGGGAAGGGTGGCTATAAGGAAGAGGGGGAAAACCACATTAGAATAGGCATGTGCCGGTGTAGGACTAGTAGTGAAAAGTGGAAGGGGATGGTACAGACAATAAGTATGATGAGTAAAAGTATTGAACACCTGAGTGGAAAAGTAGGAGCATTGGAACAGCAGAAAGATAGAGAAGAAGGAAAGGCAGGTGTGCTAGACCAAGTGTCCCAACAGAATGAAAGGGGTGTGGAAGAATGCAACTACAGAGGTGGTAAACATACAGCTAGATCTAGAAAAAACATATCCAGGTTGGAACAGGAAAGGGGAAGAATGCAAATGAGATTGGTAAACCCTTTGGAGGGGACTTAGAAGAGCAACAGGAGGGAAGAAAAATGCTAGATAACAGATTAAATAATATGTGGGAGGAGATATGACAAAGACTAATAGTAAATCAAGGAAAGAAAAAGGATCCACAACAGCAGCTGGTTTACAATGATATACCAACACGCTGAAGACCTAGGCCACCAAGAAAGTCCTAGAACCTATGGTAGGACTTGGCCAAAAGCAAGGCCAAAACAACAAAAAGCCAGACAATAAAGTTGTTTCACAAGCGGATTTAAAAAAAAAAACAATCACAGGAACAAGTCTAATCCCCCAAAAACATTCAAGTGGGTTGAAGAAATTCTAAACGGAGGCCTGAGCAACAACAGAGTGCAAGAGCTCAAGGTTCAGGAAGAAAAAGAGAAAGAAGAAGGAAACTGAGAAACAAGAGGGGACTAGAAATGAATGGTGACTCCCAAAGAAAAACAGTAAACCTACAAATATAGGACTATACAAAACTACCAAAGCTATATTGATAGGTGATTTAGGGGGAAGAACAGCAGGAAAATTCTGTGAACACAATGGGTATAGAGTTTAGAGCATAACAGGTATTAAAATAAAAGAGCTAAACGAAAAAATCGGGGAAAATACGGACAAGAAGAAGCGACAATAGTTTCCATACAAGTCGGAAATGCAGAAAGAGTTGGGCCGGGAAAACCCAAGAAAAAATTGATGGGACAAGTGCGGGAATTATTGACAACAACAAAACAGAATTTTAAGGGGCACAAATAACCATGAGTGGCCTGACCACATGGACAGGAGTAAGGCAAATCCACATATCAAAAATATTTGGAAGAAGAAAAATATAACGTTCTGGGACATGTCAAACTTGGGGGGAAAAGTGAAAAACTGGAAAAGGGAAGCACAAATGGGGGCACAAACAAGGATGTACATAACCAACTTAATGGCAAGAAAGGGACAAGACCACCCAGAAGACCTACAAAAACCAAGTCACAACACACAAAAATACAAAAGATATTCATATCTAGGAAAACAGGATTTTCACACAAGGTGGGTTGGAGATCAAGAAGAAATAAGGAAAACAACTGATGACAAAGACAAAGAAGCAAGGGTACAATAAATACATAACAAATAGTTTATAATAAAAACAAACATAGGCATACAATGTTTAAAATAGGAACCCTAAATATTCTTACTTTAAATGGGAAAAATTTGAAGAATTAGTAGATGTAATGATGTCGAAAAATTGGAGATATTAGGACTGTGCGAGACAAAAGGGAAAGGGGAGTAGGAACCAAAGAACTGAGAGAAGGATACAAATTATTATGGTCGGGCACAAATGAAGGCAAAAATGGAGGGGATTTATCATCACCCCAAAGTGGAAAGAAAACATTGTCCATGTGGGACAATAAGAGTGACAGAATTTTGAAAATTAAAATATTTATAAATAAAGTAGCTTTAGAGATCATACAATGCTATGCACCACAAGTGGGTTAGCGATGGCCCCGAAAAGGAGGCATGGCTTGAACATTTGGAAGAAGAAATCACAGAGAGAAAAGTAATAATTATGGGAGATCTTAAGCCAAAGTAGGGAGAGAGAGAACGGGATATGAAGAGGTATAGGGGTCCATGGGTAGGGGCCCCAAGGAACAAGGAAGGAGAAAATCTACTTGATTTGTGTGCCAGGAATGGACTTCGAATCGGAAATAGTGGTTCATGAAGAAAAAAAATCAACAAATAACTCGGTACGCCTGGGATGGGCATCTGAGTCAGTTATTGATTATATTATTATAAGTTTGCAACATGGCCAAAGATATCACTGATGTAAAAGTAATTCCCAGCGTGTCTCTAGATGGAGACCACAGATTACTTGTAAGCCTTAAAAAGAGTGAACAATAAAGACCAAAATCATGGACAAAATCCCAGGAGGAAGATTCCAAAAATCAAGACATGGAAACTACAGGAGGAGACTGACATGCTGTCCTTTAGAAGACAGATAGAGGAAAAGTATCCAACACATGATTTGTTATCAGTAGATGAGGAGTGGAAATTACTTAAGTCAGTATTTATTAGTTTTGTTCTGAAGACATATGTGTAAGTGCAGGTGGCATAAGAAAGGAAAAGGGAAAAATGTGTGGGGAAGGAAGAGTGAAGACAGCTGTTAAACGCAAAAATGTAGCCCGAAAGGAAAAGGATAAAAACAGGACTAAAAAAAATGAAGAAAGTACAAAAAGTATAAAAATGAAACTAAAAAATAGTAATGGAAGAAAAGGAAAAAAACAATGGAAATTTTTTGCAGACAAATTTGAGAAGGACTTTGATACAATAAGAAATTGTTGTATGGATTAATGAGAACAAAAAAAAACAGAAGAAATCACAAGATACCTGACCAAAACAATGAATCTCTTATTACTGACCAGAAGAAGTGAAAAACATGTGGAAGAAATATTTCAAAAACCCACTTTAAAAGCCTAGGTTACCTGATACTAAAAAATAAACCAAACTCAGGAAGGGGACCTAACAATAGAAATCCTTTCAGAACACCAATGAGGAAGAAATAGAAGAAAAAATAGGGAAATGAAATATCAAGACGGGGGAAATAGTTGAAGCAGTAAAGCCATGAAAAATGGTAAAGCTTCGGGAGGATGAAAATAGTTGTGGAGATGATCAAGGCTGCAGGGGATGCAGGCATAGATTGGATGGTGGAGGTGACCAGTGCAGCTTGGAAAGAAAAGAAGGTAACCAGATGACTGGGGGAAAGGAATTATAGTGCCAACATTTAAGAAAGGGGACAGGAAGAAGTGTAAAAATTATAGAGGAAAACGCTGATGAGCCAGTGTGCAAAGATATACGAGAAAATACTAGATCGAAGACTACGACAACAAGTAGAGCCAAGTTTTAGAGAGGAACAATATGGGTTTAGAGCTGGCCGCTCAACCATAGATCTCATATTTGCGCTCAGCCAAATAATGGAAAAAAGTGGGAAAAGGGGAGAAGAAATGTTCATGGTATTTGGATGTAGAAAAAGATATACAGTGTCCCAAGAGCAAAAGCTTGGGAATGCTTAAAAGATGCAGAAGTAGAACAGAGTCTAAAAAAGAAATTCAAAGCACAAAATGTCACAACAAAGAGCTGTGTTCAAACACCATTGGTAGAACTACTTGGTTTGAAATAAACGGTGGGGTACGGCAAGGTAGTGTGATGTCACCTACATTATTACCGTTGTTATGGATAACCCTACTGCGGTAAAGTTGAACCCACAGAAAGTGAACATCTAAAACTATGATATTTGCAGATGATATAGTGAGATGGGGAGATACCATTTAAGAAGTACAGAAGAGCGTAGATAGATGGAATGAGGAAACATGAAGTTTAACATGAAAATAAGCATTTAAAAGAGTGAAACATTAATAGTAACGAAGAAAAGTAAACAAAATCAAAAGAAGATAATACTACGGGGTGAAGAGGGTGGCCATTGCAGAAGCATTTAAAATACCTCGGAAAATATACTAACAAAGGACGCAAAAATAGATGCTGAAATATCAAGGAGAATTATATTAGCAGACAAATTTTACCAAAGTGGGACGTAAACTATTATGGAAAGAAGAAATATCATCCAGGTGCAAGATGTTATTTTACAAAAATGTATTCCTCCCCAAAAATATCATATGCATCCGTGAAATGGACAATAGGAGGAAAAGAAGACAGCAGATTACAAGCAGCAGAGATGAAATTTTTAAGGAGTTCTGGTGCCTTCAAAAATAGAAAGGTACGGAGCAAAACAATAAGAAACAAACTAGGAGTGGAAAGTTTCGAAATAAAATAGGAAAAGAACGACTTCGATGGTATGGGCACGTACGAAGAATGAAACAAGATAGAATACCAAAAAGAGAATTTGAACACACATGGGGGGGAGTAAGAAGAGTTGGACGGCCAAGGATAGATGGAGGGACCAATAAAATGGAACATTGAAGAAAGAGGAAAATCATGGGAAAGAATTAATGAAGAAAGAACTCTGGGAGGATAGAAAGAAATGGAGAGAACGGTAGAAATGCCTGTCATAGAAGAATCGAAGTAGATGAGGAGGTGTTGAGCCTGGCTAGCAAACACTGAAAGTCCACAGCCCGAGAAATTGGTGATACGTCACCCCCGACCTGACTTATGTTGGAACCGGTGTTTGATTATTATTAATTAATTATTATTTCCTGACAAAAATATTATGAGTAAAAAGGTGATGTCAGTGGCAAAGCGTGAATATTTTACAGGGTAGACACAGATACAAATTATATTTTGGGTACATGTACATTCAATCATGGTAGATGGATCAAGCTGGGAGGGCAGAGCCCCCCAACATAAGCGCCTCAGGTGAAAATTTTGAAAATCAAGGTTCGAGAATGCGTTTGGTACATTATAGAAAAAAGTAATAGCCTGAAAGCAATAGGTACCAAAATAACATTTTTTTTGCACAGTGTAAACTTCATTTTAGTTGATCATGCTTAGGCCTATTAGATTTTTGCAGCAATGTCAGAATCAAAATATATGAAATATAACAAATAAACTCAAGCTGAAAGGCTGTAACACTTAATTACGCACACGCAAACAAGTGTATATTAGTATCCATGCGCGCAACAATCGAAAATGCATTGATATTGCAAATATTGCAGGGCTCTATCTATAAGCAAAGCAGGTCTTTCAGAGTTTTTGGTAGCCAACAACCCACATATTATGCAACCTACCTTCCTACATCTGGGACACATGCAGAATGCTCCCAGTCTTTAACTATGACTGTATTACAGGTAGCACCAAGCCACGCCGCTGCGGTTGGGACCGCCATTTGAGACTTAATACACGCCCTTTCCAGAAACAACGCGATTGACTTCCCAGCCAGAAGATCAAAGTTCTAGAACAAACCAAAAACTACAATTAAAATTCCGAAATTTGGGTCTCTCTAGTGAACCGTGATCGTGTCATTGTAAATGGAGAACTTCCAAATCAAATGCCAACATTAGCCTGACTGTGTCATCATGCTTCATGACACAATGACATTGTAAAATGCACGAATAAATTGAAATGAAATGATTCTTAGTGTGAAAAATGCCTATCGGCTAGTTAAATTAGAGAAGGGTTGACAGGTTGGGAAAGCAAAGAGAACATAAATTCCAGCCTGAAAGGGCTGGGGGCGACAAAACTTTACACCTGCTGTTGACAACTGCAGCTAATTTAAAGAATGAAAAAAAAAATGAAAATGAAATGAAATGTAGTCAACTAGTAGAGACATACGGTTCTCTTTGTTCAAAGTCTTGTTACACTATCAACTTGTTGACGCAACTTGTTGGCTCAACTTGTTGACAAGACTACACTCTGTGTCACCTCCATCAACTGTTGACGGACATTTGGAACATTCCGTCGAGAGAACTGCCACTTCGAAACTGTTTCATACAAAAATAGATAGTAATTACGTACATATGCCGTATACAGCTGTGAATAACATTAAAAAAGTATTGGCAGATCAATATAAAAGAGTTAAAAGTGTCATAATTGCCATCCCGAAGCATTTATGTTCATCTTGAGTCTGCGTGCGTATTTGACGGGCTAATGAGTACCGCTCTAAGCGGCGCTCATTTTCAGTTCGCTGCTGGCTCAATGGTTAGGGCCTAGCACTCTCGGCTACCACGTAAAGGGTCGCCGGTTCGAGTCTCGTTTGGGAAAACTTTTTTACCATTTTTTACTCACCCCATCAATATTAGGGATGTCAATCGATATGAAAATTCATATCGATAATCGCACCGAAATTAGAATAATATCGCGATTTATCGCGATTATATCGTGCCTCAAAAAAATTGCGACGATATGGTACTTTGTAATCATATCACGATATATCGGCATAAAACTCGCTTTTCTCGCATTTGCGTCACTTTGAATTGTGCGCCATCTCAAAGCTGGTCGGCGGATTGGCCGCCAGGGAGGGGAGTGGTAGTGTCAAATAGATCGCGAGTAGAAAAACCCGTTTTGAGGCGCTGGGAATTCCATGAAATCCAGAATTCATGAGAAAAATATCGTTGTAGCAGCGTATTAGTCATAAACGTGTAGTATATGCTACTGGATTTTCTATTAAAAATCCAGATTTTTAATAATTATCGCGATATCACTAGCAATATTGATATCGTACAATTATCCCGATACAGCTAGGTACCCATATCGCGATAATATCGATAATCGATATTATCGATAATTATCGATATACGATTATCGTTGACATCCCTAATCAATATTGTTTATGTCTTATCTGTAATGGGTACGATTTTTATAACTTTTCAGTATAAATTACTTGCATAAATACGGCTTTCTTCCCACAAAATTTGCTTTATAATAGCCTACACCGTGGATCAACTCAACGAAATGATCACGTGACAAAATTTCGGTCAGCTATTGGTTGAACGTCGTCAACATCTGGTCAACATTTCTCAAAAGTTGAACTTGTTCAACTTCTTGTCAACATATTGCCGTGGTCGTCAATGTTGAGTCAACATATTTCAGTGTGTGACAACAACATCAGAACATCGGATATTGGAAACATGACGTTTTACGGTATAGTATGGTAGGGCCTAATTAGGGTACCTAGATCTACCTAGAGGCCCTATACTAAAATTTAATTCTGACGTTGGCCCAACAATGTAATAAGAAGTAGTGTGTGGTGAACTTATTTAATCTAGCTGCAGCCAACCATACAAAAATCAGACATAAATGTCCAAAATTACAGTTATTAGAGTTTGTGTGGGCTAGCCTACATCACGAAAGATACACAGGAGCTGCTCCATCGGAAGTTTGCAGACGGTGATGTCACTGGTGGGCTAGTTCTAGCCAGTCAGCGGCCTCAAATTTAAAATTCTGATCGCTTATTGGTCTGGCAATGGCGCCACCACCAGTATCTGCATTCTTTCAATGGAGCAGCTACTATATCATAAAATACCGTAACAACTAAGTCAGACCAATCTGTAGGGACCCCTCATAGGCTCATAGCCTCTGTTGTCAAATTATAACTACCATAGTTTTAGTTCAGGTACGAGTAGGCCTACGACCGCACGGTACGGCAGGCTACCGTACCATGTTAGGGTTGCTATTACGTAGGTTCTGAACTTATTACCGAAGCACATTTCCGATTTTTCATAATACACTTGATGTCTATAGCAGTCCAGAGCAATTCTTGTAATTCCTTTGCAGTAAAGTCGCAAGGGTCAATGAAATCTCTTCCCAAGAACGTTGGCCTAGTAAGAAAAGAAACAAGGACACATGAGATGCTAGGTAGGGGTAGGAGGCACTGCTAATGGTAGCTTAGGCCTACTGGTTACAGACCTCTAAAGCAAGCAAGCTGTGGGTTTTCTACCTGATGTCTTCCCTACATAGGCCTAGGTATAGGCCACAAGCTCTCGTGTTTTGATTCAGATAATGTATTCATTGAGAAGAAGTTAGTTTAGTGCAATTAGTAATTACACTAAACTGGACCGGTAGGCCTAGGTACTTTACTTCTTCTCAATGAATAATTACAGACAATTGGCAAAGTTTTATTTTAAAATTAGCTCTTTTTTCCTGCATTTATGGAGTCGACTACTGGACGACTCATGAGGTTTAAAGCGTTGATTCCAAAATCTGGTACCGGCAGGTCTGCTGCTCTAGGTCTATCTTATCACTAGACTACATAATAACCAATAGGCCTAGGCCTACCGCACCCTTTATATATATATCAAACTTTAACTGATTCGAAACAGAATGACCAAATTTAGTGAAAGAAAATGGGTACGGTAATTATGAACAATTCCGTATTATTGTCAAATTTGAAAAATAACTTTCAAAAAGGCTTTACTAAGCATCACTGGTCAACACATTAATGTTCCACAACAGCGCTTACCGTGGAAATGTGTAAAAAGTTGAAAAACATGAACTATAGTGGCAAGGAGTGACGCAGCCTAGGCCTACCGTGCTGAGATGTTGTACTCACTGCAAGAACCTTACAATAACATAATTTAAAAATCCAAAATAGAATCATCACGTTTTTGGTGTTACCTATAGTAACAAAAAACCTTCAAACCCGCCTTTAACGTCACTATTTTAAACGAAAGTCATTTTGCGTTGAAAGTCCTTTATATTTAAAATAGCAATGTTAAAGGTTTTGTAGGTTGAGTATTTTAGTGCAAAAGGTTGGTACTACGTAAAAACAAGATGTTAATGTCCAACATGGCGAACCAAGAACAGTCAAATGTCCCGAGTGTTTACGTGTTCAATCTGTGTTCATTTTTCCATATTCACGCCTACGCGGGTTGGCATTGTTAAGTTTCAACTATATGAGGTAACTTGTTTAATTACCAGTGGATTTTTGCTGGGAAAAGTAGGTTAAAGGGTTTGGGGGGGGGGTGGGGGGAGGGGGTGGCGCGAAGCGCCGTGGCAAGGGTTTTTTAAGTACACCACTTGGGCATACAGCCTTGCAGGTGACACTAATGTTTTTCCTACTTTTTAGTTTTTACTCATTTTTTAGGTAAAGTGCCGTTTTGAAACGTTAATATGTCGACTAGTGATGCTTAGTAAAGCCTTTTTGAAAGTTATATTTCAAATTTGACAATAATAAGGAATTGTTCATAATAAGGCCTACCAGAAAATGGATAACTAGGTAGCCTAGTCATATGACGCTTAAATTAATTGAACCAAACCTTGTCTAGCCGCCCGCATTGGTCTGTACGGTAGGTCTAGTTTTGTTGGTGAATGGATTGGCATTCAACAGAGCGTCAACATTCAGGTTCAAAAGAACAATTCAAAGTGCAAATATGTAGGCCTAGGCCTTGCAGATAAAGACATATAGGCCTAGACCGATAGTATCTACAGTGAGCACTGGGAGGAATTCCCTGCAAACTCTTTAACTTAATGCCCGTGACTTGACATGCCAAATCCCAAACACACTTGTTGCTATCGCGTCGCTAACGCAATCAAAGTTGTAAAATTTTACCAGTCAGTAGGGCCTAGCCTCTATTTTGATACAATTCTGATGGCAGTTGTGATAGTTGGAGAGAGTGCAATAGGAAGTGTGAAAGTTTTCGTTTACGATTTACCAACTACGGTCCATATCTCAATAGGCCTATAGTGACCATTTGTGTTTGGGCTTTGTGTAGCCTACTATTTAATATCCCTTTGGTTTGGGGCTTAAATTTTGGTACTCTTTCGGATGGTATGCCCCAACTTTACAACACTACGCCAACATGGCGGTCAGTACTAACCTTTTTCGCTAAAATACTCCACCTACAAAACCTTTAACGTTGCTAATTTAAAATATAAAACTCTTCCAAAGGAAAAGTACTTTCGATTGAAATAGCGACGTTAAAAGGTTGAATTGTTTTTAATGGAAAAAAAAGTTGGGGCATACCATCCGAAAGAGTACCTAAATTTTTAAGTCCCAATAATATACCTAGGTCTAGGCTACATCTAGGGATAGCTAGGCCAGGCCTAGGTCTGTCAGGCTCAGAGACTATTTTCTAGAAGTAATGAACCTAAAAACTTACTCGCGACACATAAGTATTTGGTCAGGGCAGCTTGATTGCAACCGTTTAGGTTGTCCACAGAAGGCAACAATATTTCGACATTTACTCAAATTTCTTAAAGCCATGACTAGATTCCGCTTATTTTAACAACTAGGCTAATTAGAACATTTTAAAGGTTTTGTTAACCGTGCTTGACAGCAAAACACGACTCCATTGATGTTGTTGCCCCTATTACCATGGAAACACTCTGACAAACCACAGCCTGCTAGATTAGCTATTTTTCTGACGGCGGGAAAATGGCATCCAAGCTTAAAATATTCAAATGGGTATAATTATTATAATAATAATCATCATAACTCAGTTCCAAATATGTCGGGTTTGAGTGGTGGTTTTCCACCATTATCAAGGGCATGAAACTGTAGATACTAAGCTTGCCAGACTCGGTGTTTCTTCCACATCATCTAACTCCTTCCTCTCCACCAATTTTACTCCACTCTCTTCTGTCCTCCCACAGCTTTACTTTTGCCACATGCTCCCACACTTCATTCCGTTTTCCAACGTCTTCTTGAATTAATCTTTCCCATTTTTCTCTTGGTCTTCCTACTCTTCTTTTCCCCTCCTCTGCCGCTTCAAATTCTCTTCTTGGAATCCTCTCCCTGTCCATCCTTTTCATATGTCCAAACCATCTTAGACGTTCTCTTCCTAGCTTAAACTTCAATCTCTCCAATCCAGTTCTTTCCTTTTTTCATTACTCTTATCTGTCCATCTTTTAACCCCTTTATACTTCTAAAAACTTCATTTTTGCTGCTTATCTGACTCTCTTTTTTTGTTTTCCCCTGCCATGTTACTGCCCCATATG
The DNA here is from genome assembly GCA_024449915.1 of Sweltsa coloradensis. Lineage (NCBI taxonomy): Eukaryota > Metazoa > Arthropoda > Insecta > Plecoptera > Chloroperlidae > Sweltsa > Sweltsa coloradensis. The sequence goes on along the minus strand of JAMZAV010002298.1, from coordinate 85,605 downwards.
TTAAAATAGGGACAAATTGCCTTAACAGCAAAAAATTTTTAATTTTTTTTGGGAAAAAACTCATTCCCAATAGTAACTTTCCACCAATTGGTAAAACCCTTCTGCTTTTTTGCACTCGATGACACTTCCCTACACACTTTTGCATCTTTTTTCAATATATTCCCCCAAAAATTTAAAATTTTTTCTTTTTCTTCTAAACTTCTCCACGTAGTACAATTTTTCCCTGTCTCTAGTCCTGCCCTTTTTTCTTCTTTTTTATACGCAAAAAATTCACTCTTTTTCTGATTGATTTTTAGACCAAACTCTGTAGTAACTTCGTTCCATCTGTCCACCTTCTCCTGCACTTCTCTGGCACTCTCATCCCAAATCAACACATCGTCCGCAAACACTAATGTTCTTGTGTCCCTTCCATCTGTATTTGGTTCCACTCTTCTTATAATTTCATCCATTACAACAGTAAAGAGTGTTGGAGATAACACACTACCTTGTCGCAAGCCCTCATTTACTTGAAACCATTCTGACCTACCCATATCTGTCTGTACGCAACTTTCACTCCTTTGATATGTACTTTGTATCCTGTCTATTAAACCTCTTCCCACTCCTTTTATCTCTAGACACTCCCATACTTTCTCTCTAGGCAGGCGATCGTATGCCTTCTCCAGATCCAAAAACACAATGTGCATTTCTTTCCCATTTTGCCATCTTCCCTCCATTGTCTGTCTTATAGCAAATATAGGATCAATAGTAGACCGTCCACTTCTGAACCCATATTGTTCTTCTCTTATTATTATTATTTGTATTTGGCCAAACTTTTTATTTTAAATGTTTTGTCGGGTAATTTTGAACAATTAAACAACAACTAAAGAACAGTTAAAACGAATTACAATCAGAGTGAAACAAATTGAAAATATGGATCAGTACATTGATTAAAGAAGGCTATCTTCTTTAATCAATGATCAGTACAAACAAAAATTGCTCATCCATTAACGCGAACAAGATAACGTACTTGAAGCCGTAGTTTCGTGAATCCATTTTACAGTTTAGTTGATGGATGTGCGTATATTTGATCTACCTCCCAGCCCAGTCCCTGCATTAACACATTCGCGATAAATCGTAGAAGTGCGTTTTTATGAAAGATTTCGAAGGTCAACTAACAATTTCACCATCAAGGTGCCCGTTGGGGCGCCGCAGCCAAGCCGCGGTGCGCTACATACTCAGGCACCTTATAAAGCAAGCAGAGTTGGGGTGACAGCGAACAAATATGTTTTAAAGAAGTTTTTGCTACGGGCTACGCTCATCCATTAAGTCATTATGCATAGTAGCCTACGGAGGGGGTTGGAGGGGTGCTAGGTATTGTGTAGAATAAAATCTCCCCAAATAAAGGATCCTTGTTCAACTATTGCACACACACAATATTTTGATGAATAGTTTGTTTTTACCGCGTGATTTGATGCTTCATGGCATTACTTGGGATATATTATTTTAAAATATGTTTTTAGTTACTAGCTGTTATTAGCTACTTCGATAAAATAGATGTAACTGTGATTTCATTAGCCTACTTACCTCGTAACGTAACACTTTAATATTATTTTGTTTACAAAGTAACAAGAGAATAACTTTTAGAACACTGTCCATTCATCAATGTTAATGCGCATTGTTTGTTAATCTTGTCCAGTTCAATCTAAGATTGCTAAGAAATTACTAATGCACTCCCCTTGCCAATTTACGGGCGTCACTTTTGACACTCCATTGTTTTGTTGAATTAATATTCATCACCTGGTTGCAGACTGTAGGGGAGTTGTCATATCTTTAGTTCGACTGTTAATTAGGTTTTGTTTGCTCATTGAGAAATGATTGCCACACGAGAGATGCCATTAGCCAGTGTTATAGTCTTCTGAGAAGACCTAAACTTTTACTTTTACGACTTTTATTGTAAATATAACGGGCTAATATTCTCAAAATATACGATTTGCGAAGCGGGTTTATTTTATTATAGCTCACACGTCACACTTGCCTTAGACTGAAGAATGAGGGCTATTTTGGAATGTATTTATTTATTTATTTTTAATGTTGTCCTCCTTTGTAAATCAGTTTTTATAACTGAATAAGATAGACGTTAAATAAATAAATAAAACTAAAAAAGTAAAATAAATACAATATCTTGCGTTTTTCGATTATGTGTTTGGCGGTGCGAAGTTGATGTTTATAGCGGCTTAAAAAACACAAAAAATTACAATAGTATATGATATAAACGAATAAAATTACATTAAAAAATCACACATTTTCATTATACACCAAGCATTAAAAAACATTATTATACATCGTAAAGAATTTGCGTTAATTATAGTTTCGTTACTTTTCCATGAAAGTGCAGGCATAACAGGTGTTCAGCATATTTCATGCATTGTTACAACAAGCTACTAATCACAGGGATATTAATGTATTCTGAATGAGACAGTAAATATGCATTAATCATTATACTATGCATTTAATAATAAGTTCCTTCTTGCTTGTTGGAATTTGGAATGCTACCAAGTAGGCGCAACGTAACAATACACATTTAGTGCCAACTTTTTGTATAAACTGCATAAAATAAATAACTAACAATGCTTTTTATAAGTCTTCTTATATTTTGTGAACAAGTAGTTTTTTTAAAGCTGAACTACCATTTTCAAATAAAAAACTTTTGTACTTCGGGGAACCGTAGATAAAAACCGCGGGATATTTGACTTCGCTTCGTGCATCTTCGTTTTTCTCCGCCGAGACGCTGGTCCACCCACAGTCATACATGCACGTGACGTCAAGGTTATGCTGGAGACAGGAAGTTATACTGGCATTGGTCCAAGAATACATCTACATTTAATTGTCATTGAATTATTATTATGAAATTCAAATAATATTCTCCTTCGACAATCGTGCCCCTTCTTTATTTATTATAAATACACAACAGACTCTTCCTCTTTTGGGTACAGGCCTACTCCCTTATCAGGACTACCCTTGCTTGTTGCATATTTGTGTCAATTCCTTGATATAGGCCCTATGTTTGTATGTTCTTTATTGTTAGCTACATCAACAGATTTCAATCATGGAGGAATAGACACTATTAGGTGATGACGCTAGAGCCGACTGCAAACAAACCTCTATATCAAAAGCCTCACCAGCGGATTGTTTGGAGTCAGGCAGTGGTTTCTTAAATAATTTTTCGTGGGGAGCCTGAGGTGTTTAACTAGGTATGTTGCGGATAGTACAATTTTGTTGAAGGGTTGTCCGAGGGCTGTTTGAGAGGACTCAATCCCTTGCATTCGCATTAACGACTGAGGAAAACCTCGGAAATATGTATTCTTCTACCGACAGCGTTATCTCGCGCGCTAAGCGCTTGACTCTGATTAGGGAAGTTCCGGGCTCGAATCCCGTCGAGACCGGCAATCTAGACTGAAGTTTTTTTCCTAAAAAAGGGTTTTCCTCAGTCGTTAATGCGAATGCAAGGGATTGAATCCTCCTAATTAAACAGCCCCCGGACATGCATTCACAATAATTGTGCTCCGCAACATATCTAGTTCACCTGAAGGGGGCATACATTTCACCAGTCAGCGGTTTAGCCGCGGTCGCTTAGCCGGCTCCCACTCGAGACCCGAAGTTAAGCAACCTCGGGCGTGGTCAGGGGAGAGTGGGTGAACGCTCTGCCCTGAAACACTCGTATTCCGATCGTTAGAGCGGATGGAGGGTTCGAGAGCTAGTGTAACGGCTTCGTTCTCCTCGACGTCTGCTCGGCAGTTCGGGTTAGTGAAGGAACCTATATGACTGTCAACCTGAGCATTTACATGTACATTTACATTTACGTACACGTTCAATAAAGTGATCGTTAGATTCTATCTTTACACGCATAATATGCGTGTACGCAGGAAGTACAAAACAAGTCACAAAAGAACCCGATAACCAAGTGATTTATCTAGAGTCGGTTTTAATATTGTGTTATTGTGCGGTTTAGTGATTGATTATATCATTTTAATGGCGAAATTTATTTTGATGTATATGTATATCTTAAACAATGAACTGCCAATAATAAAACAATTTTAAAATAAAAATAATAAGAGCGTCATTATCAAGGATAATAAGAAAGAAGGTAAAATAATACCATGATGGATGATAATATATACAATAAAACACCGGTACGGGAGTATCCAAAAGAGTGAGCGAAGCTACTTACTCAACCGATCATAGTAATAAGAATAAAAATATTTAAAAATCTCAGTGCGTCGATAGTTTTGGTCGATGTGCCGGGTTGGCGTACCGTTAAAACGTGTGCAGCTTGTTTTTGTATTGTAATGGTGGAGGTGCCGGGTCAGGAATTATCAAACTTTCTGGTAGACAAGCCGTTTTTTTTTTTACCCCCAGGGTCACCAAAAACATTCTGTACTATCCTTGTAATATTCATAATTCAAATACGTATCCGGCACCTCCACCAAAAGTCTGACTGAAGTTTGAGATTAAAATTAAACTGACACCGCCTAAATAATCAACAAAAAGAACAACTTAATTCGAACTTTAAACACAAGTTAGGCTTGATTGAAGGGTTTAAAAAGCAAATTTGGCGCGAATTATAAAACATGTTTTGAAATGCATACCATACTATGGAAAACATAGCCAGTACGAAATACGAGTAAAGATTGCAAGGTTTACTCATTCTCCCAATGGAATTTGGGGGAACCTTAGCGTGCAAGATTTGATACACCTTGGTCACTGCATGCCTTTACGGCCTGACCAAAATGATTCGATAAAAATGACTTCTTCAAGAACAAAACCATTAAAATAAAACCTAGGTACCGGTACACTGTATTTAAGCCTATTTTTTAATTTATTATTTCTTGTAGATTTAAATCGCAACGGATTTTGCTAATTTTGTTAGAAGTTTTCAGTTACCTGTTATATCTGTTTAAATTTCAGCTCAATCTGTTTGTTCGTTCGGCCGTATAAGAACGAACAAACATACATTTTAAAGACATTTTGCAAACAGACAAATTTTTGTAAACATGAATGTATGAGTGGTGTTGTATGTATGTTTGAGTGTATGATTGTATTAGTGAGTGTGTATGTGTAAATATAAATTGTGAGTGCATGAAGGAGTGACAGAAGACATTAGTGAAGCTGATTATAGTTATTTGCTTTTACTTGATGACGAAAGTGATGAAGATTACTATTGTGCAAATCTAAATTAGGCCTGTTCAATGGCAAAATCTCGACGAAGGCATGTTCGACTTGCGTTGTAGACTACGTTCGCTGCGCTCACTCGTCTAATCAAGGATAAGAAGGTAAAATAATGACTAAAATAGACACTAATATATAATTAAACACTGCAATCGAAATAAATAAATAAAAATAAATAAAAATATCCAAAAGAGGGAGCGAAGCTTCTCAGTCAACGGATCATAAGAAGAAGAATTTTAAAAAATCGCAGTGCTTTAATACTTTTGGTGGATGTGCCTGGTTAGCGTACCGTTAAAATGTTCGTAGCTTGTTTTTGTATTGAAATGGTGGAGGTGCCGGGTTTGTGTACCGTTAAAATGTTCTTAGCTTGTTTTTGTATTGTAATGGTGGAGGTGCCGGGTAAGGAATTTTCAAGGATTCTGGGGACACACAGGCTCATAAAAAAACATTCCGTACTATCCTAATTGAAGATCAACGCTCGTTGGAGTTTAGTGGTAAGCCTACCTGCTTCTAAAGCAGAAGGTCCCGGGTTCGAATCCCACGGGTCGGGGGATTAGCACAGAAACGCCTTAGCACAGATACGCCGTTACACCGCAAATAAAATATTTTTTTTTTAAGTTTTTGCTTTAAACTGAAAACAGTGTGGGCCTTTGCACCGAAACGCTGTTATACCGAAAATATCTATAATTTTCATTTATTTCGGTCCAAAGGCGCACTCGGTATGGGCCTTAGCACTGAAACGCCGTTACACCGCAACTAATTTTGAAAGTTACCGAGTGTGCCGTTACACCAAAAATAACCAAACAGTTAAGTAGTACGACCGTGTGGGTCTTTACACCGTATCGCTGTTACGCAGAAAATTCGTCAAAAACGTCAGTGTGTGTGTCTTAAGACACATACTGTCATTCGGTCTTAAGACACAGACTGTGATTCGGTCTTTAATATACATACTGTGATTCGGTCTTAGACAGACTGTGATTCGGTGTAACGGCCCATCCGTTATACCGAATGACGTTTTTGACGAATTTTCCGCGTAACGGCGATTCGGTGTTAAGACCTATACTGCTCATGATAACTAAGAAAAAATATCAATTCAGTTTTCGGTGTAACGGCGTTTCTGTGCTAAGGCGTTTCTGTGCTAAGGCGTTTCTGTGCTAAGGCGTTTCTGTGCTAAGGCGTTTCTGTGCTAAGGCGTTTCTGTGCTAAGGCGTTTCTGTGTTAAGGCGTTTCTGTGTTAAGGCGTTTCTGTGCTAATATCCCGACCCGAATCTCGCTTCAGGCGGAAGTTTTCTAACTTCTAATATGTATTCAAACCCATCACTTCTTGGTTCAGGCATGGTTTAGGAATGTGTGAACGGTTACTTTAGAGCCGTCCTAACAACGAGGCACTTACAATTCAAAGTTGTTCTGAATCAGCATTGCTGATTCTGGCGTTGATCCGCGAGTGTTCGCACTGTCCATACAACTGATTGCTGTATTTCCTATTGGTTATCGCTTACTTGTCGATTGCGTCGGTGCCTATACAGGGCTGGCTTTGTTGCTTTGGTTTTAAGTCCCCCAATGAAAATCAGTTATATGTCTGAGATGGGTAGACTCAAAATACGAATTTATTTTATTTTTATTTTAATTTAAAAATAACTGCATGCCAATCGGGCGTCGAGATCGGATTTTATGAGTGAGACGTGACACACGCTGTGATACTGACGGTGACGGACAGAAAAGTGTTACTTATATGGGAAAAGCTATCTCTTAAAAATAATGAATAGAACTTGGAGTTTTGTTTATTGACTGTACCGTGTGGCCTACATAAACGTTTGTATTAATTAATGGGAGGCGAGTGTTTTACTGGAATACCTGACAGTCTTAACCTCAGTTTTCTAGAATGATGTTGCAATTCCTAAATTGCTATTTCCCAAACAATACATAGACGACTGGTTTTAATGCCCAATACAAAGCGTGCTCCTGAGTATGGTTATATGAAACAATGCCTACGAAATGGCATTAATTACAGTTTTATCTACACAGTGGATCTCAATAAAGAAAGGACATTCACAGATGTGATGACGTTGGCATCTGCTACAAAGACTTGCAATACGTATCCTTCCAGTTACTGATAAGTTAACTAAACCACAGGTTCGTGCCATCCAACGCTATTAACTGAACTTAGCTGTTCTTTATTACTTTGAGAGTAATTTAAAGTTGTGAATCATTGGCTGAACCCAAACCTTTGACTCGGAGGGTGGTTGTGAGTCTTGAGTTCCACCACAGACCGGAGGTTTTGTGTTGTTGAAGAAAACATTGTTTGTGCTGAGTTGATCACGTGACCATATTGAAGGTCGTTTAAACCTAATTGAAATTGAGTCTATTTTACATCCTACTTAATTGGATGAGCGAAGCGAAGACTTCAATTTCACTGACCCCCAAAAAATTTAGCTCGAGTTTTTCGTTTTTTGTTTTTGTTGATTTGTTTTGTTTTTTTCTGTCTGTTTGTTCGCACTATTCCGGGCAAACGGCATAAGCGATCTTGATGAAAATTAGAGGGGACCTTCGTTTTCTCTGAACTTAGAGGTGTATTGTTTTGGTACAATCGAAGAAATATTTCTCATAAATATCGTACTTTTACGATTTTTTTCGATTTTAATGCGATATTTTCGTGACATTTGGTCCAATTCTGATCAAACGGGTGGGGCTACAACGTTAATATTATACATGGACATTAAGGTTTATGGTGATGTAGACATTTTGAAACAAAAAGTTGAAAAAGTGGCAGAATCTATAGAAATAAAGCTTTTAATACGTTTTTATTTGTGCGATATTTCGTGCTATTGGGCCAATTCTGACCAAACGGTGGTGTTACAACGTTCATATTGTACATGGACATTAAGATTATAGTGATGAAGTACCCTTTTTAAATAAAGTTGAAAAAGTTAGCCAGAATTATAGAAATAAAGCTTTAATAAAAGTTGTTTACGGAAAATAATAACAAATTGACAAACATAGAAACTTTGACAAAAATACTAATCGTGGCAGCAAAACAAAGATTGAAAGTAAGTTTCCGAAACAAAACTTTTTATAAAAAGCCATCTCAGCGTGGACCTTTAAGTGAGCTAATAAAATATTTTTTGAACATTCCAGGGTGCTTTGTATTCGGTGGACTTTGATCGGGATGGATGGAGGGTGTTAAGAGAACTGTAAAGCCCTTGCATCCTTTAAGAGGAAAACCTCGGAAAAAACCTTCAGTCAGGATTGCCGGTCTCGACGGGATTTGAATCCGGTACCTCCCAAATCAGAGTCGCGCGCTTTATGCTCGAGACAACACTGTCGGTACACTCACGACATTAACTTGTAAACACTCCAACACTTTTGATCTCTCTTACATCTCTTGGTAACATTATTATTATACTGTCTTAATTTTAATAATTAAGCTTAATCTTAATTTTGTCTTAATCCTAAACTCTTAAATGACAGCTTTGGCCTGTCTTGATACAAAAACATTTGTTGTTTCATGCGTGTGAAATAATCTACAGGTTTTATTACATGGAATCGAGCCCGTGACCTTAAGAATAGGAAACATAAGAAACATGAGTTAGGTTAGATAATTGTGACAATCGATGTCGAAGTGGTAATTTTTTCATCGTCAGTGGTATCCGTTTCTGGTTGTGCTTTGTTTCTTACATCGGCTGGTAGCGACCTCCGTGGGCGCGACGTGAGAAATTGATTTAGACGTCAAGGACTAGACTTATGATTTATGCTTTGTCACACAAAATAAAATAATTTAGCTACAAACGGCAATTCAGTTTCACAAATGACTGTTGACAGCACTGGAAACCAGACTTTCATGCGTAATTAATAAATTATTTTGATCTTATCCTATATAATAATATATGTATATTAGATAATGATTGTGGTTGTTTGTCACAATTGGCTTAAGAAAATGTAAAGATATTATTAAATTCTCTCTTCAGTTTGTTTTTTCGTTATTTTTTTATTACCGTTTCCCCTTTTCCTTTCTGTTCATACTTTATCCTCATCTATCACCACTCATCGTTTCTCGATATAGCCAAAAGCATGAATATCAACGACCTTATTAAGCAAATAACCATCTACCAATCCAACAATCTAATATGATGTATGGGAGTTCTCCATGTTATCCCTTTAGGAGGTTATCCGTAACCATGTATAAGCCCGAATAACATGAATCTGAAACAATTATTCTTTGCAACATGACTTGACAACAACGAGTCACCATAATAATTTCCAAAGTTGTTCCGAATCAGCCTTGTTCATTCTGGTGCTGTCCGCGGGTGGAATCGTGTCTAGCTTGATTGATCGGTGTTTCCTACTTAAATATGCCGGTCTCTAGTCTAGCCTACAGGGTTGGCTTGGTGTACTTAAAAAATTGCAATGTCCCCACTGAAAATCAATTATGTGGGAGTGGGTTGACTCTAACTAGGAAAACGCTTAAGTCCCGCCGCGTTGATGGATGAGCGTTTTTGTAAGTTTTTACTTTGCGTGAGACCACTTTTCCTTTGCAATTGCTTTGTAAATGCATTGAAGGTGATTGTTGTTAAGTTTCTATTGTTACCTGTTAATTGTTATTATAAACCTAAAAAACCCATATTAAAACCTTTATTCCGTGGATTCTAGCAAACTTTTTCAAATGTTTCTTTCAGAAATCAATACATCACCATTACCTTAATGTACCATGTAAAATATGAACGTTGTAGCCCCACCCGTCTGGTCAGAATCGGCCCTAATGTCACGAAAATATCGCACTAAAAATCGAAAAAAATCGTAAAAGTGCAATATTCACGAAAAATATTTTGTCGATTGTACCCAAAAACGTGGCAGGTCTAAGTTTAGAGATCTCGAAGGTCTCCAAAAAATTTCATCGCAATTAGAATATCGGTTTAGCCGGAATCGTGTTAACAAACACTCAAAATTACAAACAGAAAAAACAAGAAAAACGAAAAAAATCGTAAAGAAGCGATTTTCATGAGAAATAATTTTTCGATTGCGCTAAAAAAAAGTGATAGTTCTAAGTCCAAAGATTTCAAAGGTCTCCTGAAAATTTCATCGCAATTGGAGTATCGGTTTAGCCGGAATCGTGTTAACAAACACACAAAAATAAAAACAAAAACAAAAAAGAAAAACGAAAAAATCGTAAAATTGCGATTTTTAAGAGAAATAATTTTTTGATCGATTTAACGTACCGTGCAGTTCTAAGTTCAGAGATTTCGAAGGTCTCCATAAAATTTCATCGCAATCGGAGTATCGGTTTAGCCGGAATCTTGTTCACAGACATTCAAAAATACAAAAAAAAGAAAGAAAGAAAGAAAGAAGAAAAAAAAACATTCCGGATTTTTTTCTCCAGTGTAGTGAAATGGAATCTTCGCTTCGCTCGCTTCGCTCGCTACGCTCATCCAAATATGCATTTACTAGGAAAACGCTTAAGTCCCGCCGCGTTGTTGGATGAGCGTAATTTTTGCATTGAGCTACCATGTGTTATGTGGATTTTCTGTTGTTCTGTGAAAAAATCATTCCTAAGTTGAAGATTTTTTTAAATTAATTTAAATTAAATAAAAAATAAACTTTAATCTTTAATTTTTTTAATTAATCGTAATTAAAAAAAAAAAAAAAAAAAAAATTGTAAATTTTCGATTTTCATAAGAAATAGTTATTCGATTGTGCTCAAAATTCCACAGAATATATTAATTGATAAAATTAAGGTTCTGTAAAAAAGTCATTACAATCGGATAAAGCATATAGGTGTTAAAGTCAAAAGAATTGTTTTAAAAAAGAAAAAACACGTAAAATTTTGATTTTTTATACGAAATAATTTTTCGATTGCCCTCAAATTTTACAACGAATATCTTAATTCATAAAATAAAGGTTCTGTGCAAAAATCATTAAAATCGGATAAAGCATGTAGGTGTTATAAGTCGAAGAATTTTTTTAAAAATCGAAAAAACATCGTAAAATTGTGATTTTGATGAGAAATAATTTTTTGATTGTGCTCAAAAACGTGGCAGTTCTAATTCAGAGATTTCGAAGACCTCCTTAAAATTTCATCGCAATCGGAGTATCGGTTTAGCCGGAATCGTGTTAACAAACAGACAAAAATACATAAAAAAAAAAAGAAAAAAAAAAAACATTCCGGATTTTTTTCTCCAGTGTAGTGAAATGGAATCTTCGCTCCACTCGCTACGCTCGCTACGCTCATCCAATTAATTTAATGATTTTACGTACCAAATACACCTATAGTTAATCTCAAATCGAGAAACAACAGACAAAACTACAAGCCAAAATGTAGACTGAAATAGAGACTACTTTTTATAGTGATGTAAAAGACGATCATCTCAGCGAATTATAGGGTTGTAAACGACATTATTCTCATCTGTGAATTGGTTATAGCTTAATTTGACATTAGTCTGAGCAATTATTAGGACTTCCTTTGAGTTTACACGTTGCCACCACGGTTATAGTTGTCTCATTATAGTTAGTTTAGTCGCCTGAAGATGGGCAGTCCAAGAGCGGATGTGGGCCATAGAAAGCACGCTCCTAAAAAACAAGATTACCTACTATGTTTCGCGCTATCATACATCCTTATTTCGCCTTTAGGAGCGCTGAAGTCAATAGATGAGAAGAATAATAATGACGAGTGCTGCTCTCCGGTGACAAAAATAAAAATCACATTAATATTCCACTCAATTCAAACGAATGTAAAATTATTCCCGCCTCCATTGAGACGGTCAGTAATTCTATTATTCAAAGCTCGCATGAAGGAGTGACGTTGCCTAATCTTATCAAATATTCCAGTAGGACCTCCGCTATCAGTCGTAGGCCTACGCTTGCGCGGCAGATGTGAGTTCGGCACGTCTCTTAAGCCTTTCAGTTTGTTGACGGGAGATACCGAAGCACATTAGATAAAGCAACTCTTTCCTCAACTTTCAAAATAACTTATCATCCGAACTTCTACTTTTCTTTACAGCCATAACATTTTTACGAAGTAGCTAACAGTGGCTTGATTATAGATTTTTACTGGTGTTTCTTAAAAAAAAACTTTTTTGTGTGTTTTTTTTATTTTAAATAATCCGGTGAGAGAAGTTTATACCCGAAGTGACGAGTTGTGTTCTGTAAGATGGCTCTTAACTACACCCGAGTAACCGCGGATGAGGGAGAACTAGGGCAGATCTTGATTAGGGACTTCATGCCTGATTACCGGTCAGGATACCTGAGGATTGGTCCAGAGAAAGTACTCATGCCCGAGTACTATCTCAAGTTCTCAGACGCAATCAGGGAGATGGAGGTGAGACCTGAGGATGTCTGGATCATGTCTCATCCCAAGACAGGTTTGTCTAATCTTAAGACAGGTATGTCTAATCTTAAGACAGGTATGTCTAATCTTAAGACAGGTATGTCTAATCTTAAGACAGGTATGTCTAATCTTAAGACAGGTATGTCTAATCTTAAGACAGGTTTGTCTAATCTTAAGACAGGTATGTCTAATCTTAAGACAGGTTTGTCTAATCTTTAAAGGAAGGACGACCGTCAACATTAAAACCACGCGAAATTACCTTATTTTTGTAATATCTCACAAAAAGCCACGCAATATAAAAAAGTGAAAAATATGCCCCATCTAGTTTTGTTAGAATTATACCCTGCTTTCTTTTTTCAAATATTATAAAAAGAGACGTTTTTAATTACAAAATAAACAAATTTAATATAATCCTTAAGGCTATTCGACCGCGTTTTTCTTTATTCCAAAATATGCTACTAGGTCAAATATAGTGCATGGCTTTGAAACCCTGGCTCTTTTAGAAAATCAAAAATATTTTTTTCAAATTTTTCTGATCCGGTACACAGCCAATATAGCCACCTCAAAATAATTTCCAACTTCAATTCGCCAGGGCACACCATTCAACGTAGGGTGTTTGTGTTTTTGTGACATTCATTTTCAACTGTTTTTTCTATAGGCTGACTGAGAGAAAAAAGTTTTTTTTAAAGAATGGTCTTTCCTGCGAATTTTTTCGTTTGGCGGTGTTTTTTACGATTTGTACCGCCAAACAAAAAAATTCACAGGAAAGACAATTGTTAAAAAAAAACAAAATAGAAAACCAGTTGAAAATGAATGTCACAAAAACACAACACCCTACGTTGAAGGGATGTGCCTTGACATATTAAAGTTTTGCAGTTTTTTTGAGATGGCTATATTGGCCGTGTACCGGATCAGAAAAATTTGAAAAAAAAATATTTTTTGATTTTCTAAAATAGCCAGGTTTCAAAGCCATTAACTATATTATGACTTAGTAGCATATTTGGGAAAAATAGAAAAACGCGGTCGAATAGCCTTAATTAAAATCACTTCTGATCAAAATTTTTAAAAAACATGTTTTGTTTTGTATAGTTCTAGAAAGGAAATTTTGTGAGACATTACAAAATAGGGTAATTTAGCGTGGTAGCGACTATCTCTCACTGTTTGTCTAATCCAAAGATAGGTGTGTCTTATCTAAATACGGTGTGTCAAATCCTAGAAACCGGTCTGAAGACTGGTACATAATGTCCACATCACAAGACAGATGTCTAAACCTAAAACATGTCATCCTAAAAACAGGTCTGGCCGGAAGAGTGGTTTGACTTAATTCTAAAACAGGTATGTCTAAGTCTAAACCGAGGTATGTTTTATCCTAAAACAGGTCTGAAGACAGAATATACATAATCTTTAGAACAGGTGTCTAAGACTGGTATGTCACATGCCAGACAGGTTGGAGGAAACGTTGGTGTTTAGGTAATTTTTAGTTATAATTTGCCTACACTTACTCGGTCTATACCCTAGAATGTAGTCATGAATAATGTAAGATTATTTGCACGGCCAACAGACTTATTCGAAACGAAGGGAGCACTTTTTAAAATTTTTAGTCAGATGTTATACAGGTCAACAACACGTGAAATCAGAGCACAGTAGATTGTGTTATCGTTTATTAAGAAGGTATTTAATGACATTACACCAAGGCCGCGATAAGAAAGAGTTGGTTACATGACTAACTTACTGCCACCTTATCTTTGCTGAGATGCAGTGAACTTAAGAAAACCTCGGAGAGTAGACATACTACTATAAGTACGGGTATCTTCCTTAACTTAGTTTGCTTGAAAGCCTAATGAAGTACTTTTGTCTGATGTTGAGTGTGTACTATAATATGTCTAGCTTATCATATTGATTTATGTAATTTTACATTAATTTAATAGTGTTCATTTTTACTCACTCTATAACAACAATGTACAAGGCAACAAATTGTTGATATAATATTATTTAAAATGTATATTAAAAAACTGAAGTGAAACTGAATTAAAATTAATCAAATATAAAAAAGGAAAAACGTAAATAAAAAACTGATTTAAAAATATGACAACTCATTAACCCGGAAATATCTATATTACACAAATCACTCATTGATCTATAACCTGGGTTACTTACTTAAAATTGTTTTGATATTTCGGAGACTCCGTCTCCTTCTTCAGGTAACCTCCATCGGACATCAGGCATGGAGGGTTACCTGAAGAAGGAGACGGTGTCTCCGAAATATCGAAACAATTTTAAGTAAGTAATCCAGGTTATAGTTCAGTGAGTGATTTTGGTAGAAAAAACTGATTAATTTGATAATCACCAATTTTAGGGAGAGAGGCTTCGAACCCACGACTATTCCCCAAAAAGACAGTCAGAAGAGACTTAAATGAATATGGGGTTTGCCAAAAATCAGGAACAGCATTTTGTTATTCTGAATTTATCTGTGGCTAAGTATGTGCGTTGTTTGATGATGATCCACGGTCATGTGATGGTGTAGATTTCGTCTCTAGTTGCCCTAACTATATAATAACATGTTGCAACGTTTGTATTTCCTGTGTAGCTGTCTACTCTATTGGCATGGGACACGAAACGTGCCGAGCTCCATTGCGACTAATCACTCCAATGGGGACATCGTCATGATAATACTAGATGACAATTAGTTGAATGAAATGAATGAAATATCCTAAAGTTTATGTTTGGTGAACGATCAATCGATAATCGAATAGTCGAGTCGTCCTCGGTGGCTCATAGGATTGAGGCGCAGGGTTCAACAAAAATTCCGCCTAAAGCAGGTTTTTTGTTATATAATAAAAATAATTTTTGTGCGAAGCCTGCCCAGGGTGCAATTTATGCCCCTCTTCAGGTGTCTAACAAGGTTGTTGACGATAATACAATTGTGAAGGGATGTCTGAGGGCTGTTAAAGAGGATTCAATCCCTTGCATTCGCATTAACGACTGAGAAAAAACTCTGAAAAAACTTCAGTCAGGATTGCCGGTCTCGACGGGATTTTAAACCGGGACCTTCCACGCGCTTAGCGCTCGAGCCAACACTGTCGGTGTTTTTTTGTAATTGTCATTCAATCTCATCTATCACCACTCATCCTCTCATCTTCTCGTTTATCATTATTGCAATTTGCAAATTATCATTAT
This sequence comes from Sweltsa coloradensis, assembly GCA_024449915.1. Taxonomy (NCBI): domain Eukaryota; kingdom Metazoa; phylum Arthropoda; class Insecta; order Plecoptera; family Chloroperlidae; genus Sweltsa; species Sweltsa coloradensis. The sequence goes on along the minus strand of JAMZAV010002298.1, from coordinate 69,905 downwards.
TGAAAGTTTTAGTGCAAATGCTATTGGGACATTCTATAAGAAGTATTTAATTGGGACTTTTAAATTAATGTCGAGTACTAAGATGATAGATTACAAAGAAGCAGAATATTTTAATTATTTGGTTGTAGAGGGGGGTAGAGGCAATCAAACTTGACTTCAAAATAATTGGTGCTTTCGCAAGGGCACACGTATAGACAGTAGGCCTACTTCCAAGGCAATCATTGTGTCAAATTACAAACTAAACACGCAGTGCCCCCCCCCTCACTTCCCCCTAAAAAATGGGCCTTGAAAGAATGAAATAACATTCTTCTTGAGAGTGGAATATCGTCTTGTACTTTAATCGAGACGTTGCTACAAAATTTATCTGTATTGGTTTCAACCAATATTGTCTACTATTTCCTGTTTGAAATGTGTTTTGTATTTAGTTGTAAATAAAGAGAAATAGTGAGAATTGCATGAGTTTGAGTATTTGTTTGTATCCGTATATAAATGTATTTTTTGTTGTTGATTTAATGTTTGATTTGATTGTGTATACAATAATAGTACTGAAGATTTTTGTAGATGATGCCATTTTGAATTTAAACAACATCTTTTACTTTTACTTCGAGGACTTGAGTTATATTTCTTTAATACGTAACAATTCGAATCATGCCCTTGCACCCTTTATACCTGTGTACATTGCGGTGAAAAATAATACTACTAAATTTACACAAAAATCATCATACTAACTTGATAAAAAAGGGTTGTTTACTTACCGAAATAATTTAACACCGTCAATTTTCTTTAAAACATTATCTGAAATACATTTTATTTTGCTTTAAGAACTTTCACGTTTCGCTCGATAATGGTGTTAAAAATGTACACGAACATAATATTATCTTTCTCCTGGCGACGAAAGATTATACCAATTTGTGTCGTATGACCAATCCCCGAGTGTAGATTTAAGATTTGTTCGACAGTATTTTCTACTCAACTATCCTACCGAACGTGAAATACATAATAATATGATTATAATAACAACAAGGTTGGCGGATGTTAGACGACACACGACGCCTGCCCGGCATGGATTTACATTCACACCTTTCCGGTGCACGAATTAATATTCAACGGCTGTAGTCCTAAGCGTTTGACCATTATTATGTACTTAATGCCATGGCTAGCTGAAACTCTGGTCTGTCTTACTAGCTTATACATTGTTTTCAAATTATGCGTAGAGTTACGTACTACTATTATTTGATTGGGAAGATTTAGCGTACTATTCTCAAATTTTGCGCAAATTAAGAATTTTGTAAAATCTATTTTTTATTTTTATCAAAACCCTAAATGTACGGTGTTTTTTGCACATCTAATGTGAAATTATGGTTTGTAGGAACATTTAAAATTTAATTTAGCCACTAAAACATAATAACAATATCACAACAATATATTGAAGATGTAACCAGCAACGTGGTATCTAAAATATAATTTATAAAGTAATTGGATGAGCGTAGCGAGCGAAGCGAAGATTCCATTCAACTACACCGGAGAAAAAAATCCGGCATTTTTTTTCTGTTTGTATTTTTGTGTGTCTGTTAAAACACGATTCCGGCTATACTGATACTCCAATTTCAATCAAATTTTCTGGAGGCCTTTGATATCTTTGAACTTAGAACTGCCACGTTTCGAGCGTAATCGAAAAATTATTTCTCATGAAAATCTTAATTTTACAATTTTTTCGATTTTTCGACTTATACATGCTTTATCCTATTGTAATGATTTTTTCACAGAATTTTTATTTTATGAATTATTATATTTGTGTGAAATTTTAGCGTAATCTAAAAATTATTTCTCATGATAATCGCAATTTTACGATTTTTTTTCGATTTTTAAAATTTCTTTGACGTATAACACCTACATGCTTCATCCGATTGTTATGATTTTTTTTCACAGAACTTTAAATTTTTAAAATTGATGTATTCGTGTGATATTTGAGTGTAATCGAAAAATTGTTTCTCATGAAAATCGCACTTTTACGCTTTTTTTCGTTTTTTAAAAAATTACGCTCGTCCAACAACGCGCCTGAAAAAGCGTTTGCGAAGCTTCCTAGTAATAATATAATATGACATTAATGTCATATAACCACTTTCTTGCCATTTATTGCTTTATATATTATTTATATTTTCAACCTATTTTTGTTTTTAATTTTTATACTTCATACAACAATAATTTCATACCAATACAAAATTGTATTATTATTATTATTATTATTATTATTATTATTATTATTATTATTATTATGTGTTTATTCCGTACATTCATTACATATTATATAATAAACATACGGATGGATGCTAATAGCAGACCGAAGATCCATTTGAGACATTATACACCCATCCTAAGAATTATATATACAACAATAATAAAATACATATCAAACAAGATGAAACAGACACATATCAAACTCTTAAAAAAACATTCTCTTGACTGCTCCCTCGAACCTACCGAGAGGAAGTTCCTTTACTTCAGAAGGTAGTGCATTCCAGAGCGCTGCCTCCCTGTAGTAAATGGATTTCTGGAGTGCACTTGTTCGAGCAATTGGCGTCCTTAAGGTCAACCCCTTATTACTTCCGCGTCCTAAAATCTCAGTCCGATTTACTGGGGTAAGGCGCACAAGAGGGTCAAGATCAATGGTTCCACTCATACACCTCTTGAGGAAAATAATGTCACATCTCTTGAATACAGCCTCCAAACTAGGTATATTGAGCTTTTCTCTTCTAGAAGCGCTACGGAGGTCAGTTCTGTACCCCAAGATTGCTTTAGTTGCTCGATTCTGTAGTGATTCTAATTTGTGCATGTTTTCTTTGGTGGTTGGATGCCATGCTGGCGCACCATACACTATTTTAGGCCTACCCAAGTAGCACAAAGTGATGGCGATCTTAGGGCGAGCTGTAACATCGCCATCAGGTGAGCTGATGGCCCATAAGCGGCGATGCGCTTATGGCCCGCTTATGGGGTTGGCCAGGCGCCCATAACTTTGCCATAAGCAACGCGCCGCTTATGGGCCATAAGCGGCCCACTGTATAAACCAGCAGTTTCGAAATACTGTGCTGCATTTTTGTGACACCGGCCCGCTTATGGGCCATCGCCGGCGATACACAGTTTGCCATCAGTTCGCCGCTTATGCATAGCAAATCCGACAGTTGCTTCACTTTTGTCACAGCGGGATGCTGACGTCCCCGCGGTGAGAATGTTTCGGGAACACTAGCACCATCTAGTAGAGACGCGAGGAAGTCACGCACACAAACGAAAATATTAACTGACAAAAGTTTAAAATTATATATCTTTTCAATTGTGCGAGCATTTCATTTTCTATAAACTGTGTGCAAGAGAACAATTTCAAGTTAATACAGAGAGAGAGATTAGACATACACAAATTTTATCGCCCATCGCCGTACTCGAACCCCAACCTGCTGCGCCGGACTCTGGAACGCTGACCGCTACACCACCGTGATCACTGCTAGAAGTGCGCGCCAGCTGCCTTATGAAGATGTACCCAGCGTGTATGCATTGTGGAACGTCTTGTTCAACATTTCGTACCTTGTTTACATGGAAACTAAATAAATGCCATCTCAGGTTGTTCATCAAACTAAAGATTCAATAATATATGTATTCAAATTGAGTTGTTTTAAGCGTAGGCCTACTCTTGTTCATATTTAAATTGACCAAAGAGTATCATGCCCATATATCTAAATGGTATGAATTAAATTGACGGAAAGTGATTAGGAGCTCAGGTTGGATTTGCATTTATTATTATTTTTACCAGTCACACACGGGCAGACGGACAGACAGTAAAGTAATCGCTAAATTTAAACCTCTCTCCCTACCAAATATTCCATATCGGCAATTTTTTTTTTGTATAACCTAAAACAAAAAAACGGATATAGTTTATCAATTATGATTATCTGACATTTTCAAAACATTTTATTTTTATTTTTGGGTTTAATAGTAATTACAGAGAAATTAATTACGTATATCCCGGACATATCCCTGCTCATAAATTTGGTTTGAAGGATGATTTTTATTTCTATTAGGCCCTACTTGGAAAAACTTTGTCGTTAATATCTTGCACTATATAATTTATTTCTTCCACCTATTCGTACCGGCGGAAAAAAAATTCGTAAGTGCAATTTTCAAGTATGTCAGTTTGTAGACAAGAGTAAGTGTTACAAATAGAAAAAAATCTGCCTTTCAACAAAAAAATTACTAGCTGGAATAATTATGTCTGGGATAAACGTGTCATAATTTTTACTATAATCGTCTATACTGGGCGTACTGCTCAACCCAAAAATAAATAACAAATAGTTTTGGCAATGTCATAATATGATCATATCATTGATAAAATAAGATTTAGGAAAATTTTAAATATAAATTAGTCCGATTTATTTGCTGTAGTTCTACAAACATAAAATATGACATATTATTTATTTATAATGAATATATTTCTATTAAAAGAGATTTTTCGTTTTCTTCCATCTGCGTCAAGTATGTGAAATTCGCACTACGAAACGGCAAGTGCAAAGGCATATTATAGATACGTGACAGCATTATCGACAGCGGATTAATTTCGCATATCGGAATGATATATCATAATATATTATAACATTATGTTAATTTATTGACTATTTATTCTTTGTTTTCAAATAACATTAAGTTATTTTGATTAGTTTTAATGAAGGGAATCAGGCATTCTTGCTATGGGGCTATGCTCTCTCTGATTCTCTTCAACATGTTAAGTGTACTTTGTAGCTTGATTTGTTGAAATAAATAAAAATAATTATCATAATAATAATTAAATTATCAAGTAATAAGTTTAAATGATACTAAAATGATATACCTTGAATGTGAGAGCGTCAATATTCCTCACATCGACGAAGAAGAGCGAGAATGATTAGCAAAACATGATGAAATTGACAATTAAATTATTCCTTTTAAATCCATCATCTAATGTGTTATATACTCTCATTAGATACCCGTCGGTTGTGTGCTTATGGGCCATAGGCGGGCCGCCTACTGTTCGCCGCCTGTCGGTTGAGTGCTTATGGGCCATAGGAGGGCCGCCTATGTTCGCCGCCTGTCGGTTGTGTGCTTATGGGCCATAGGCGGCCCATCAACGCAAAACTTTGCCATCACTTGCCGCTGATGGCCCATAAGCGCACTCATTTTCTGTGCTACTTGGGTAATTAGCGTGATGAACACAGACCTTAGAACTCTAGGTTGGCTATCTTTCAAGTTACGGAATACAAAACTTGCCACTTTAGAGCATTGTGACTTAACAATATTAGTGTGCCTTTTCCAACACAAAAAAAAAAAAAAAAAAGAAAGAAAAGAAAGAAAGAAAGAAAAAATGAGTTGTATACTTTTTACATTTTAATCTTTAGGTATTACTTTTTTAGTGACTATATCTGGTAATAAATATCATTTTTAAAGTAGTAGCTTAGGGTTTCGAATGGTAGGAAATAGTGGTTTTATTACTAAAACAAACATTTATTTAATTATTTATTTATTTATTTATTTATTTATTTATTTATTTATTTTTTTATTTATTATTTATTTAACGTCTATCCTATTTACTGTAGTTATAAAAAACTGATTTACAAAGGAGGAAAACAAAATAAATCTAATTTCATAGATGCAGAAACAACAATAAACTACATTTAAGTAAATATTTAACTTTAAATTCTTACATTTTGTCAAAGATAATCCATCTCATTTTACCCGAAACAGTTTTATACATAACCAGAATACAAGATTTAACAGTAATTTACACCAAACCCGACACAGACTCAACCTATCAAACAGAGACCCAGTTAAAGCTGGTGTTATTCTTTTTAACAATTTACCAACTAAATTAAAAGACCTCAACATAAATAGAGACAAATTTAAAATAAACATTAAACAATATCTAATTTTTCATGGATTTTATAGTATAAAAGAATTTCAAGATGGTAAAGACTGCTCTTGTGAATATTGTATTAAAAATTTGAGGTAAAAGATAAGAGGGTAAAAATATAACGCTGAGAAGAAATTTTTGTAATTATTGTATTGTATTTAAATAGGGCCTATGAATAATTAAATGATAAGAAATTATCTTGTGAATATTGTATTACAAATTTAATTTTGACGATAAACAACTAAAAATTGAGGACGATGAGGAAATATTATTGTTATAATAATATATTAATGAAATATGTAAATTTTATTTTGAATGTAAAATGAATAACATGTAATATTGTATTTTGCATGTAGAATTAAATATGTAAAATATCAGGTATTTTGTAAGTAGATTTAGAATTAGTTAAAGCGTGTTTCAAGACTTGTACATGAATTATGTATTTTAAGTGAGCAATACTTTTGCAATTGCTAATGAAATAAAACGCATTTTGAATTGAATTGAATTGAATTGAATTTGAAATAGTAGCATTACACCAACAATGCATTTAACACAACAATTTTGGTAACAAATAAAAATGATATTAAATTTTTGTTTATTTGGATTAAGGACGCGTCAAACCGTTAGGTCATAATGCACCACTCTAGCCTAAGGCGGGGGGGGGGGGGGGGAGGAGGGGCCCATGCTGGTCAGAACCAGCCACGGGTAAGGGATGGAAGGGGGGTTTCTCACGTCGCGGTCGTCATCGTCTTTGTCATCGTTCGTTGTGTCATTGTCATCGTCGCCGGGGGATCGTCAAGGGAAAGGGGGCAAGGTCCTCGACGACGATTGCCAGAGCTCGCCTCTAGTTTCGGGGAGTAATATACTCCCCTCTTACTTGCTGATTTTTGAGAGGTGGACTTTTTCACTTCAATCGGCTTTTACGATTAGCAGAGCTATGCTCTGGGCCAATTCTACCCGGGCCCAGACGGGGGTGATATTAAATGTATCAAATATAGAAAAGGGTGGGGAATGAAAAGAAAAGAAAAAGAAAAAAGAAAAATAAAGAAAGAAAGAAAGAAAAGGAAATGAAAAAAAAAGAAGAAAAGATTAAACCTATTACTGTGCAATTTAATATAGGAACTGCTCTCGTCCAAACTTTGTTTTTGAGGGCAGCTTACTAGAATAGATAGAATAGAACTCAAACTAATTCTCAATAAGCTTGGGGAAACATATTTATGTTAATTAGCATTTTGAAGCATAAAAAAAATGTTTACTAATTTAGCTTTAAAAAACCTGAACACAAAATTAACGTTACGTATACCCCCACTAATGCGTTTAGGAGGGACTCTATTCGGTAGAGATCATCGGTTGATACAAGCAACTTTTAACACAGACTTTAACTGAAGTTTTTTCCACTGTTTTCCTCATTCGAAAGGTCAATGCTGGCAATGAACTCTGTACATTATCACTTCGACATTGCATCACACATCTCACACACTATACTTAGTTAACGTTTTATTTCCATAAATTATAATATTATGCTCTGGCTGTGCATTGTTTGTTTCGACCCTTGTTAAAATAGTTATGACCCAAACATCAAGAGCAAGAACAGTATTTATCCTTAAGATGGCCAATTTGTACATGATGCTGATTTTTGTTGCTTAACGTGTCTCATAGTAATTAATGCACTTAGGCTATTCGAGACGATGATTGGTGATAGATGACGATGGAGGACAACTTAAAAAACATCTGCGTTTTCGTTTACATACATACCATACATACATACATCACTACACACATACATTCATGTTTATATAATTTTTAGTCATTTTTATGTAACTAATTTTACATTGTATTGTTGCGTTATATTTGTATTGTTATGGTTTGGTAAATTGCACTTGTGGGACATTTGTCCTGTTGTAATGTGGCCACAAATAAATGAAATAATTATGGGCAGCTATAGGCCTTCAGCTGTTTATTTTAACTACTTTTCCAAATTTGTAAAATTATATATCCAATTAAAAATAACAACAACAATGCCGGAATTGAAAGTGATTTCAAGATTTCTGTTACAAATAATAAAAAGTAAAAATATAGTGAAAGTGGAATTACAATTTGCCTATGACCTTGCCCTACGCCCTCGCACAAGGTACAACACGACGACAAGTCCAAGGTTAAATCACCCCATTGTTTATATCACAAGACAGTTTTTTGACTCCCAGCCACCACGACACGTAAACCCTGCCCTTGCTTCAACTTCAACGCACCGCTAAACACAATGTTTTTCCTCATCTTTCCCTCCAATAGCAAACCGATCTTGCAAATTATCTAAATACATTTACCTTGTGCAGGTGGATGGGGACATACATTCTCGCTCGTGTTTAACATACCAATACATAGTGATTCTACGTGTTTTATCTCCATGCTGACTTAACCTTGCCCCTGACAGGTACAGTGTATATATAGTTCTACTGCAGTGCCCTGTGAGGCTTAGTGCTTGCATTGTATTTGTTGTCGTGGGTTGTCTACTGGAAGAGGAGGGATTTCTATTAAGCTGCAGTGTATTAACTAACTTGGCGGTATTATATAGGTTTACCGCTACTGTTAGACAGGCAGTGTACCAAATCGTAGCCTTTAAAGTAGTTTGGACAGACAGTGTACTAATTCTTTACCCTATAACGTAGTTTTTACAGGCAGTGTACTAATTATTAGCCTTCAAAGGTAGTTTGGACAGTGTACTCGTCTTAACTAAATATCCTTCGTTTTGAAAGGTGTATTATTTTTTTGAAACTGGAATAATGGGCACCCTTAATTACAAAGAGATCGACGGAGAGTTGGGCAGTATTTTGAACACGTACTTTAAGACGGACTTCCGGTACGGTCACGTCCGCGCAGAAGGGGTGGTCGTGCCCAGGTCTTTCACTAAGTGCGGGAGTAAGATTCGTCGCCTGGATGTAAGGGATGAAGATGTGTGGGTAATGAGCTTCCCGAAAACTGGTGAGTTTGATTTTTAAGGTGCAGTCGACCGTAGTTTTAAATGGCTGGTACATAAAATTTGTATTATTTACTTATTTTATTCAATCCCATTTAATTACATTTATCTAGGCTTAACGCGTATGTACATAATTTAAATTAATTATATTGTGGAATGGGGTACAAAATAATATATCATTCACTCATTCAGTTCCCGTGAACATCAGTGGTTCAGCCTGCTTAATAAAAAAGAAAACTAAGGGGGATTTTGGATGAAATTCATAGCTTTAGTTTGAGTATAAATTACCTAATTACGAAAATAATGTTTCGAAATTTGACGTATATTAATCTTGAGATCTTTAAAACAACTCGACCTTATTAGATTTCGTTATCAATACTCGAGCATACTTCATAAATCCACTTCAGGTAAAAGTAAAGTTAATCGAGTGATTTTTCAGCACAATTTGATTGCAGGAGCGAAATATAATCATTATTCTGTTCAGGAAATTCAATTCGATTTTTTTTTGTATTCAGCAAAATTTAAATATAATATTTTGATGACCTTATCCTCTACGTAAATTTCCATTTACGCTTTCCACAAGCAACAGATGAATGTATTGAAGATGTGACAATCAAGTATAAGCGTTTTACTTGCAGCGCTCTAAGAATTAATTAATGTTTGTCAATTATTTCAGTTCAGTTATTATGGTAGCTTATTATATAAATTAAGTTAATGCAATAAAATGCATAATGAATTTTAAGCTTTGTAATATTGAGTTTGAGTAATGTGAGTTGAGAAGGCATATTATGAATTATGTTTGTATAATGTTGAGGTAATGTTGCACAGCAGAAGTGAACAATTCATTTATATGTGTTTCGTAATGCAAAACTTTAGAAAACGTCACTTACGACTTACGAGTGACGATTTAAAAAATGATATTGAATGAGCAATGATAGAAGTGTCTCTCACGTTTCATGCGATGCTTTAGTGCGGGCGGTCGTACGTTTGATGCTGGTCACTGTCGATTCTGACGATTTTTTGTTCACGCGAAAGTTGGTATAACGAAGTCCTGGGATATTCCCTTCAGTTTAACATCACATTCACTTCACATTACTAAGTTTGTGACTTGAAGAGGACCAATTAATCTTTGGACAGGTTTCTGACGAAAATGTAATGTGATATTGCATAACTCAAGTTCACAATTTATTTCTTAAACGTTTTGTTTAATTTATACAGTTTTAATGTGTGAGTTTGTCTGTAAACAACTTAATGAACCTGTGTTTTAGAAATCTTACATCACTTTCCTACAGCATGACGATTGCAAGAAATAATGATCCAATTTTAAACGTGAGTAATATTGTTTCTTGTTTCCGAAATCCAAGGCGTGATAAGATGTCGTCAATCTCCCAATTAGCTCTACTCGTATCAAGAGGTTGTTTGATGTATGACCTTGAAACAATGACGCAATGGCGAGTGTAGGCCGAGGATTGATTCAAATATATCGCCGAGTGGGTCAATCTCTGTGACCCGTCATGAACTGGAAGTGTTTTTGTGCCACACACGCCGATTAGGAGTGTAAAGTTTCTCTGAAAGTTGTGAGATGTTTCTTTAGTTAAATACTCTACAAGATGAACCATTCAGTTACCTCAATAACCATTCGTATATTTTATAAAGAAGTAAATTGATTGATTGATTGGATATTGCTTAACGTCTCATATTAATGCACTTTGGCTATTCGAGACGATAAACGGTGATAGATGAGGATGAAGTATGAAGAGAAGGGAGGCGGGGAAACCCGGTATCGGCATGTAGCCTACTCCTTTCGAAAAGTACCAAGGGGACCAACGGCTTAACGTCCCATCCGAAAGGACGGTGTAACCTTGACAGTCATATAGGTTCCTCCACTAACCCGGACTGCCGAGCAGACGTCGAGGAGATCGAAGCCGTTACACTAGCTCTCGAATCCTCCATCTGCTCTACCAGCGATATACGTGAGTTTCTGGGCAGAGCGGTCACCCACTCTATACCCCTGGGGCCCTGATCATACATGGGTTGTGCTCTAGTGGGAACCGGTTAAACTACCACGGCTAAACCGCTGGCTAGAAGATAAATGAAACATAATAATAATTGTTATGTCGGTAAAAAAAACAAAATTGTAGTACAGCTACCAAGCTATAAAATAGAATATTTTACTAGATGATTTCAAATTTTCTGTTAGTTTGTGGTTATTAGGTCTACATTCAAAGTTTCAATGTATGAAAACATGCAGTACTGAATTGAATCGAGTTATTTAATATTATTATAGTTTGAGATAAAAAAGATTTGTATTACAAAACAAAACTCTGTTGCATAGATACAGTTGCCACATGGACCAGAATAGACATTCATATTCAAGGTTTAACCACATTGTAAACATTAAAACATGTGGTTACAATATCACATTCAATTAATAATCTTTATGTTTTGCCCATAAAGGCGACATAAATTAAATGTTGAAGGACGTATTAAACATGATTACAATGGAACGAAATTAAATTTTAAATCATTATTGCAACATTCATGAATACTAATCGTTGACTACACATTTGCTAGACATTGCTACACATAATTGCAAATCCCCCCACGTTTTGTATTTGGATGTTTCTATAATAAACATATAAAATCTTTTTCGTGATAACGTGTTGCAATCTTTTCCCAATGGAATAATATGTTCAATCCAAATTGGTTATTGATGTATAGTTGTAACCGACCTAATTTCGACTTGCAGGAACAACATGGACCCAGGAAATGGTTTGGTGTATCGAGAACGATCTGGACTTCGAACGAGCCAAACAGATTTTTGCCGGAGAGGTTTCCTTTCTTAGAGTGAGTTGGATTTTGTGTTAAATTAAATAATTTTAAAGTAATTAGCGGTGATTCCAAGAAATAAGTATCTATATTTAATAAAGAAAATACAACGTCAATAATGCTTGAAATTTAATAAGCTTCAGTACGAATGGACCTCAACGTCATATCTTTGTACATATTTATTAGCCTCGGCACCACGATATTGAAAGCATCGACTGAGAAGTTCATATTAGGAAGCGAAGTTCCCCTATATGCATTACATTTCTGATTATGTCTGTCTGTCCGTCCGTCCGTCTGTGCGTGTGTCAAGTCTCACGATTAAAACCGAACATGACCTCCGATTGTCATCATGATTTTCTTATTGCTCTTCGACAAGGATGATACAGAATGTTTGTAGACACCCTTGAGTCAGAGGGCGGACAAACGTTTTTAAAGGGACATTTTTGTATTCTTGGCCCCTCCACCAAAAGACTTCAATGCTTGATAAGGTTTTATTTGTGTATTCTTCTTAGACAATCTGTTGATTAGGAAGTTTAGCTCTCTGTGTTAGGGTACTCATTATAACCCTCATTATAAAATTAGACTAAATCTAACTCACATAGTCTACAAACTAAAACAAATAAATCGATAGTAAACTATAAAATATACAAATCGCCATTTTTTATTGCTTCAAAAATGTCGTCAGCCAAATAATATCTCTAAATCAGACACATCCGTATGGTGATAGGCTCAAACTTATACTTGTACTCGATGTCAAGGTCAAGGACGTTTTTAATAATTCCGACAACTCTGGATTTAGTCGCCTCTTAGTGCCATCTTTGCAGTAACGTCTTTGGAGATAAGTATAGTGTCCCAGCAAGTATTGGAGGTCTACTCGTGGTTAGTTAGAGATGAGACTCGCCATTATTTATGTCCCGCCGATTACGCAAAAACTTCGGTGGTTAAATTTTCAAGGTAATCCGAGCTCCGAGTGAAATTAAGAGGTATCATGTAGGTTTAGGTCCTGTGAAATTAGCGATAATGTGTGTGTGTGTGTTGCTCCTGCTTTTTTCCGAGTGGAATGTATATGATTAATGTGTCGAAGGACACTAAAAAACCTATGCCACTTGTATTTTGCTATTGGATCCTGCGTACCTTTTTTGCGCACGGTGCAGTGCACGCCCCTCTTCATGACAGTGTAAATCTACACTTTAAAAAATGTTCTACATTCTCTTTGTGTGTGGACATCACAGTTGTATTAAACTTTCCTTAGTTGTCCCTGTCAAGCGAAAATTGAGGGCGCTATGGTAACTTTATTAATAAGGTGTAAACATTAAAAATAGTTAATTTGTTTGATTTTGGATTTTATATAAAAAAGTACAAAAACGTCATATTTTATTAATTATTGCAGGATGATGAAATCACATTAAAGTGAAATAAAGTGCAAAACCAGCTATCTCCATTATGGAAATGGCCGAATTTGAAATTCACTGCCAGGCGAATAAAAATAAATATAGCTGGGTTTGAAGTTGATGTCTGATTGTTGAGTGAATAATATATTAACTCAACAATTATATCATTGGATATGGCCTTGTTTTGAACTTGACTCATATGTGCAGTGTTATGTATATAAATAGCTATTCAAATTCATGTCTTACTCATTCAATGTGTTAAAAAAGTCAATGTGGAGATGCATCGTTTTGAATATAACTGTCCATAATTTTTGTTGATTAATATTATGGTTTCACACACATCGGCTGCTTCGTGGATGAACGAATATCTATATTTTCTAAATGTCAAATGTATCCCTTCTTGCAGACACACCCCGTTGTTCGACTACACGGACATCCTCCCTCGCATCCCAGAACTGGAGCTGCCTTCATACGTGAGCGATTCCGTCCAGTATGTCACCGATCAGAAGTCACCACGCTTCATCAAGACTCATCTACCGTGGAGTCTGTTGCCTCAGCAGATCCAGGACGGTAGCAAACAACCCAAGGTGAGAAGCTGATCCAAACTCTCACATGAAGAGAATCACGTGGTCATCAACATGTATAATCACGATCATAATGCGCATGATTATCGTTTAAGAATCATAAGATAATCACGCAGTACCCCAATATTGAATGATTAAGAATATCAAAATTTAACATTCGTTTTGGAACAAATTAAAATAAATTATGGTGGATGCGACATTAATATCATTGAAGGATAAGTTCAAAATTATTCATCAAGCTATGAAATGGGATCATAAAGAACAATATAATAGTGTAATTGTGTGGCTCGTTGGTCTTGTGGTTAGCATATCTGCTTTCAATGCAGCCGGTCCAGGGTTCGATTCCCGTCAAAGTCAGAAGTTTTTTAACTTATGATTTGGACTTTCCCATCAGTTCTTGTCTTAGGAGTTTGTAAACGGTCGTCTGTGTAAACGTCCTAGCAACGAAGCACATAATAAATTCAGAGTTGTTCTGAATCGGCCTTGTTTATTCTGGCGTTGATCCGCGGGTGTTCGCATTGTCCATACCACTGATTGCTGCTATATTTCCTATTAAAAATATCGATCTTTGGTTGGTTATCGCTCTCTCGTCGATTGCGTCGGGGCCTACAGGGTTGGCTTGGTCGCTTTGATTTACTGTCCCCCACTGAAAATCAGTTATATAACTGAGTGGGTAGACTCTAAAAACAATTTATTTATTTATTTCACTCGATTTATATCAAAAGGCTACCGCCTGAGGCAGTTCTCCGGTTTAACTATACGTCATCAACCCAGAACGTGTAACCCAGCAGATCTGAGAGACAGTTGTGGGGAGGGGTAGGCGCGAGTATGACTATGAGACAGAAGGGGGACAATATTCACGCCAATCCTACGAAGTTTTAAGGGCGTGAGGTAATTTTATGAACTACGAATAAAAATATAATACCAACCAATAGTTGAAAATTTAACAAATATGAGGAAGATAAATGTAGAATGTTCCAATCTTTGATACTGCCAACGTGCATGTTTGAATGTATTAGTTAACTGTTGTGGGTGGCATTGCTTCCAGATCATCTATGTATGTCGCAACGCCAAAGACACGTGCATGTCCTACTACAATCATTGCGTCCTGCTCGAAGGATACAAAGGAAGCTTCGACGACTTCTGCAAGCTCTTCCTTGGGGACTCCGGTAAGTTGATATTTCTCATTGTTCGTTCGAGCAACAAGACTATTACAATCAATCACATTCAAGGCAACGGGGCAAGGTGGGAATGATGCAATTCCTTTTGGCATTGCAGCAACCTGCAATCAACATTTCTTGTTTTATTTTTCAAATGATCTTGTATTGATTATGCATTTTTATATTTTGCAATGTCGCGCATATTTAAATTAATTTTGTCAATCAGTTTCTCATCACTAACTGCGATTCACATTTTATATTCAATTATTCTGAAACATCATCGTTCTTTGTTTATTTTTTATGTTATCTTTATAATGTTCTCACAATCATTTTCATTTACAACGATTTAACTATTTTTTTATTTGTTATTCAACACAACCTTCAAGCAATTTTATTAGATGCTATTCTGCAAGGTGATAACAATAATCGTAACACTAGCCCAGACTGTACCCAGAATAATCATTAGAGCATAGCATTGCCTTTGAGTATAGAACCCGTTTTAGCTAAAGAGGTTCTATTCTTTACTCAATGGTATTGC
Source organism: Sweltsa coloradensis (assembly GCA_024449915.1). Classification (NCBI taxonomy): domain Eukaryota; kingdom Metazoa; phylum Arthropoda; class Insecta; order Plecoptera; family Chloroperlidae; genus Sweltsa; species Sweltsa coloradensis. Next base: position 54,500 of record JAMZAV010002298.1, on the reverse strand, counting down.
TTTGTAAGTAATGTCTTATTTATTCTTGTTTGGAGAAATTAAAGACCGGTATCTTTGGTTTATTTTGTATCAAAAGCGTTAACTATATTTAACATCAAATACATCGCTTTCTCGACTGCGGAGGCATGATGTGGGGAGATATGACAAATTTCCAGTTGTTCACACTATAATAATAGCGTGAACATTTATTCAAAACATGACAAATTATTTCACCTCAAATACTTACTTTAAACACTCATATTACGTTTTATTGAAACCAGCAAGTTCTTTGCAAGATGCCACTCCCCATGTCACAGGATATATATTTTGTTTTTTGTGTGGTGGGGGGTGGGGAGAAATAACAATCCCATATAAACGAAAATTGTATTATTTTCATATCACGAATACAAGCCTCGCGTAGTAGAGGTTTCCATGTCAAAACTATGTATGTGAAAATGTGCTTTGATTTTGTACTAACAAATTGTAATATTCACTTTCCAGTAACTTTCGCTCCGTTCTGGTCTCACGTGCTGAAGTTCTGGGAGCGTCGTGACCAATCGAACATCCTCTTCATCAAATACGAGGATATGAAGAAGGTAAGTTAGAAACCAATGTTACCAAGGATACTATACATTGTTACGTTATGCACATGTAAACGGCAGTACTCAAAAGAGGGAGGGAGTGAAACTATTCAAGCAACAGATCGTCAAAGAAGCATACATAAATTAAATAATACGTCCCTTTTTTCCATAGTACAAATCTCATTGTTAGTGGAACTGGAGAAGCCATGTTTAATTAAACTAAAAGTTCGTTCTGTTCGTGCAATGAAATCTCATTGTTGGTGAAGGGGCTGGGTATTTATTTGTAACAACGACGTAGAGATGGTAAAACATGGGGGTGAACCGGCCACCATCTTTGATATTGCCCCTGGGTTGTCAAAGCAGAAAAACAAAGTATGCTTTCAAAATCTTGCCTGAATTCTTCTGTTTTGTTTTGTTCTCTGACGACAACCATGCAGGAAAACCCAGGGCAATGGATTTATTAAAGGTGTTCTCAGATTATTGCCTCTAACAACGATAGCCAGCGGTTTAACCTAGATAGTTTAACCGGTTACCACTCGGGCGTAGTCAGGGGTAGAGTGGGTGACCGCTCTGCCTTGAAACTCACGTATATCGCTGGTTAGAGCAGATGGAGCGTTCGAGAGCTAGTGTAGCGGCTTCGTTCTCCTCGACGTCTGCTCGGCAGTCCGGGTTAGTGGAGGAAAGGAACCTATATGACAGCGTCCTTTTGGATGGGACGTTAATCCGTTAGTCCCCTTGGTACTTTTCGAAAGGAGTAAAGGAGTAGGCTACTTGCCGGTACCGGGTTTCCTTTCCTCCCTTCTGTTCATACTTCATCCTCATCTATGACCACTCATCGTCTCGAATAGCCAAAAGTGCATTAATATCCAATCAATCAAATCAAGTAACTGATGTCGTGTTCCCCTAGGATCTCCCTACAGTAATCCGCCAGACCGCCAAGTTCCTCGGACGCAGCCTGACCGAGGACCAGGTGACCGTCTTGGCCGATCACCTCAGCTTCGAGAGCATGAAGAAGAACCCTGCGGTGAACTACGAGGAAGTGATCGAGATTAACCGGAAGTTCGGCCTGATTGCCGCCGACGGACAGTTCATGCGCAGCGGGACTGTCGGGGACTGGAAGGGGAAGATGACTGCAGAACTCATCGCCAAGTTCGACAAGTGGACGAGTGAGAATCTAGAGGGGACGGGGCTCAAGATGTAGGAGGAGGACTTTTTGTCCTGCATGTATAGCTACCCGGTGCCGACTTTGGAATTCGTTGCCTCTACTTATTGGTTTGTTCATCTCAGTGTTGTGAAAAAGCATTTTTTGACATTCTTACCAATGAGGCATTGAGCAATGCTCTTGCTGTCAACATTATTCCTCAAAGTTTGTTCACACTACTGAGTTGTTGATTAACAGTTTGCTACTTGAGAAATTGGTGCAAGTTAATTTAAGTATCATTGATGAAAAAGGTGTGGTATTCATCAATTTATGTCATAGCCAGACTTCTTAAAACGTGATGCTTCATGCATGAGGATAATGATCCAAATTATTGCTTGGAGACATGCACTCTGGAATTTTACAATGGTTGATGTGAGATATGCTCCCAGAGTCCTATGATGTAATGTGTTGCTTTCTGGATTCACAACATTAATGTCTCCAATTTTAAGTCGTCTTAATACAGCAAAATGTTAAGATGTCGTGTCTGGAGGATCTTACAACATAACTTCACAATGGTAGCTATGGTCGACGAGAGTTTTAAATTCTAAGCCCCTAAATAAATATATTATAATAACGATTTATTTTTACAGTGTCTTCCACAATCCCAGTCATATTTTACGTGACAAGCACATATCTCTTATCAAACTTTCGTAGCCCTTAGCTGATATGGGACGAAACTTAAACACAAATAATAAATAATTATGATTGGTAAACATTTTATTAAAATACAGGCAAGAAATAAAAAATAAAACTTAACGATAAGGACAACATTAGATAACAAACCAAGAAATAATATTTTGTACAATGTATAATAAAAACAAGCTGAGATAAATCAGAAACTTTTATGTTGGGAGCTTGAATCTAATTCCCCTTTCTTTCTTCCTGTCATCATCCCCACTACACCTTCTTTATCCCGGTCCTAGTCGAAAGACAGCCCTGCCCCCCTCAGATTCTCCTCCCCCTTTCACACCGCTCTCCCTCCATCTCTCCATGTCCTCCCTGAAGTTCTCCTCCCCCTCCCCTTCTCAACCCCTTCATCTCCCCCTGTCCTCCTAGTCGAAAGACAGCCCCGTCCCCTTCAGATTCTCCTCCATCCACTGATCGAACCTATCTGCCAGCTCGGGAGTGAAGTGATTCTTCCAGTCTCCGACCTGCCCCTTGCGGATGAACCTCAACTCCGTGTTCTTGAGGAAGTCCGGCCCGTTGTCTCTCTCCAGGATGGGCTCCAGGTTCACCGCGGGGTTCTTCTTCATCGTGTTGAAGCTGAGGTGCTCGGCCAGGCGCTTCACGTCAGACTCGGAGATGTGCTTGCCGAGGAAGGCGGCCGTCTCCCGGATAGCTCCCTCCTGGTCCTGCGGGAGTCAGGAAAACACGGGTTAGAGGGATCGTAAGAACGAGACTTGTGTAATGTACATGTTATTTCGTGGCTTAACTTTCATTTAAAATGTACAACTTTATTAGAAAACGGAAGCGAAGGAAGGAGGTGTGGAATGGGGGGAATCCCCCACTCCCTCCAACACTTTATCCTGTGATCCTTCCTCTTCAGGATGTATGTGTTCATCACCACGGCTACAACTAAAAACCTTGTTGCAGTTTGTATACCCTAGGCTAGGGAGTGCTGATTTGTGGTTAGTTGTGCAGAGAGAAGCAGAATCAAAAGGCTCATAATTCCTTTAATTCCCCCCTACCCACCTCCACCAAATTCGAAAAAGAGTAGAAAAATACAGATTTCGGTTCGTTTGAGCTGTGAAAGAATTAAGAAAACAGTCATGTTCCTACGCGCCTGTTAGAAAATATAGTTATTTTGATATTACAAGCTGGTGCACGGGAAAAGAAAAGTATCCTTCCCTGGAAGTCATAGAAGAGGGAATGTTGGCCGACCAGTGAGCTCTAATCCCCGCTAAGAGGACGTGGCTATCTCAAATACCAACAGTTGGTTGGTCAATACCTGTCATTCATGATATGACGCTCAACCACTTGAATCACTTGAACAAGACATTAACCACTTGATCTAAAATTACTTAAAAACGCACATGAGATACTGCATGATGTCTCTACATAGAAAACTACCTTACCGACTCGGTTAAAATTCATTCGAGACCTGAAATATTGACTGAAGGTTTTCTCCGAGGTTTTCCTCAGTCGTGAATGCGAATGCAAGGGATTGAGTCCTCTCAACGAGTCCTCAGACATCCCTTCACGCAGTCCTAACTCCAACATATAGCATACCTTTCCTAAAAAGGGGCATACATTGCTCCCTGGGCAGGTCTTCAGAGATAATTAAAAAAGAAAGTATATTTTAATCGTTTTCCTAAAAAGTAAAATGAGTTCTACAGCGCAAATGTTATAGATTAATAAATTAGAAGGTAAGATTGTTAAGAATGTACAATATAATTACATTCAAAATTTCAAGCACCATCGTGATAAGAGATTGATAACCGTAGACATTAAAACAATGAACAATTGTTCACGTGTTTAATATCGAATGCATTAGCATTATTAATTAGCCAAGCAGTGATGTAACTGCAACCGGTTCTGTTTACGCTTACACGCTTCAAGAGATAAGCAGACCGCATTCTTCGTTTAGTGTTACCTCACAGGTGTAGGCACAGACCGGATCCGTTTCGCTCGCTGCTGTTACTGTATTTCTATTTTAATTTTAGTTCCCCATATCTGACATTCCACACAACGAGGAAATGCTACTTTCGTGCTTAGATTGATGGCCCTCTTGAGTCTATCAACGTTTATGGTCGTGATAACTTGTAAGGAATGTCCGGTGGATGTATATTATTATAGGAATCGATACAAACGAATCACTTATGCCTGAGGAAAACCTCGAAATAGATTTTCAGTGATAACACAAAATCTTTAAGCTGATAATAATCATACTGTTAGAAATAGCTTTTGACGAGAGAAAGTCATTAGTTCGGTTCGACTACCTACACCGAAAATTGCAATTATTTCCTTTTTCAAACTGGAATGTTCCAATTAAGACCTCTATACATAATTATTGATCTTCAAAATCCATCTCAATTTCTAACCTCAAACCCTATTTGGTTGACTGAAGAGGAGCCAGTTACTCCAGGGCGAGATTCATGGGTTTATTTGTTAATTTCTAACCTTCTTTCATGAGTACGAGTGTTGGGTATCGAACCCTCAAAGCATTTTTATTTCCTAGTTTATCACGTAAGTGGTTAATTACTGTCTAACATTGGGCAAGTGTCCGATACGATGATTATTCAATGTTAAGTTTCTGTGAACGTGAGAGGGTGATATGTAAGTCATCTTACCATCTTCATGTCTTCATACTTCAGGAAGAGAATGTTGGGCTGATGTCTTCGGTTCCAGAAGCTCAACAGGTTGCTGAAGAAGGGCCCGAATGGAGCTGGAAAAACAATAGTGTGTTATCAATCACATTCAGTGCTTTTATCATTTTATATCAATTCAACATTCTAGAAAATGTAATGCATTTTCTGAACGTTTAAATCCATTAATGTATGCTATCTTCAAACTTTTATAAGTACAGTTATTCGAATCGAGATGTTCCTCGTGGCGTATGGATGTCACGGACTCCATCACAGTCAAATTTGAGTTTAAAAAAGTAAAAAAAAAATATCTTGAGTTTCTTGTAGCCCTATAATTCAAACGTTTGCTTGCTACGCAATGTGCTTTTTACTAAGGCATACAAAAGTGCATTTATATACAGTAACTTATTTTGATTGTTATATTATTGCCCACTAAGAAATTCTGGTTACATTATTTCGTTTATTTTTTCAAATTATGCGATGAAATAAACATTGTGCATACACTAAGTGTTTTTTCAATTGTTACTATTTTGCTCTTAAGTCGTGTATAGTTACCTCGGTCTCTTAAAAACAGTTCAACAAACTGTTCCACATTCCCCTTAAAGTTGTGGATCAGTTTGCAGTAGTGGAAGTAAGACACGCACATGTCCTTGGGGTTTCTCGTTACGTAGATGATCTGAAATAAGGAAATATATTCCAAAAAATAATAAATGTAAATACATTAGTTTTTAGAGATAACTAATTTTCTGAGTGGACCAACCCAACCCTGTCAGCACAGACCATTGATAAGATGAATGGTCATTGGTCAAACATATTTAAAAACAGGAAATATCGATAAAGTGTCTGTGCACGATCTACCAGTGACTCCAGAATCAACAAGAAGCTATTTAAAAAAAAAAACAATTTCTAACATTGTGCTTCGTCATTGCTAAGACGGCCCCAAATAAGTCACGGTTTTCACAGACCCAAGTATAAACACGTGAAGATAAAAAAAAATCTGCCTGAAGAGGGGATCAAACAATAAAATATACAACACAAGGAGAAATAATTTTTCTTTTTAAAATGTTGAAGTTAAAATACATCTGATTTTAAACCTTGCATAAAAATTGAATTTTGACTGCCTTGTTCTTTTATAGTTCTTTAAAAAATAAAACAGACTGACAATTTTTTTTCCTTGCTTGCTCCCCAAAAAACTCACAGTTATTAGCGTTTCTAAGAAAAGTAGGTCGTAGAGCATTATGACCCAGCGGACAACCTGGTGGCTTGACTTGAAAAAACAAGCGTGGCGTCTCCGTTAGGTGAGCTTGGGTGTGTATTGCTTAGATAAAAGACGTTATCTCACATTTGGAACAATAAGTTAACTTCTTCCGGACACGTTGTCAAGTCAAGCTGCTAGGTTTGTTCTTGAAAAATTAGCTTATTTCATTATGTTATACCTTGGGGTTGACAGTGCCTAGTTCCTCAGGCAACAGGTCCCATGGCAAATGGCTCTTGATGAATCTGGGCGACTCCATGTTGGCTACACAATCGACAGAGTCCCCGAGCTCCTCTCGAAGTTCTTCAAGGTCATAGGCCAAGAGGCATGTCAACCTGAAACACACAGGTTGAGTTATGATTGTGTTTTACTGCTATTAGATTAGATTCTGCGCATTCATTTTGTTTCTAAACACACACAGACCTGAGTATGATGGACATGCTCCAATAAATAGTCTTATCCTAAGTCCTAAAGTCATCCTATCATCATGATGTTGGTGATGTCCTGAGCTTGTTGGTTACTCTAGTTTACTTTTATTGAGATTGATTTAGACAACACAACACTAAGTTTCAAATCAAAGTTCTCCTGAATGTCTTATTTTTCCTTAAACTTGCATAAACTTCTTTCCTGACCGAAGTTGACAAAGCCTTGTGTACCATACCATGTATTCATACCATTGAAACAGGATAGTGTGCCACTATAAACATAAAACGCTTTAAAAATGTTAAATTGAAATGTTTCTATTGCTCCAAATACCTTCATTGTTGATCTCAGACTATCTAATGAAATGTGTGATGTCTGAACAATTTTAAAATGTATTTATCACAAACGTGTCACTTACGCTAACGTGGTGTCGTTTATTTTCCTTTTTTTTTTCTTCCAAATATGAAGTTGTTAGTTGACTACACAAAATTGTAAAGTACCATTCTCTTAAATCTAAAACTTGGGAAAAGTAATTTAAAAAAAAGTAAATTTAAAATCCAGTAGGCAGTGATTCTTAAAATGTATAAAATGATTCTAGTAGCAGTGACTTCTTAAAAATGTATAAAAGGTTTCAGGTAGGCAGTGTTTGAGTAGTTTGTTTTCATTTATAGCCAAGTTTCAGAAGGCTGTATTTTTCACTTATGGTAAAATAATTATATTATTTAAAGTTTTATTAATGTTTTGATAATGATTAATTGATTATTAAAGGTAAATACAGCAAATTTAAATTTATAAAAAATAAGTAAATATTAAAAAGTGTTTTATGTGATGTGTAAAAAAGATACAAAAATCTAGAACTTTGAAACAATGAATTTGACCAGGAACAGAATGGCCATCTTGGATGCTACTTGAATCGAGTTAGGTCAAGGAGGTTTTGCTCTAGTAAAGAAAGCAGAAGTGATTCATTTTAAAACTAATTTCAATTATAAGTTTATGTGTCTGCAACTTGGCACCTATAAATATACTTTTTAAGAAGATTTCAAGAGAAGAGAAGTAAGAAGATTAGAAGTATAAGGACTCACAAGAGAAGACTACAGATGGGTGAAAAATCATACTCAAACACAACAACCAAAGAAGGTCGTATGATATAAACTTTAAATGTCCAATGTGGTCGTTATCAAGCAGATCAATTTCACTAAATAATTGCTGTAGTATTATTACTTGGTTTAAAAATAAATGTCTAATTATGTGTTAATTTGTATGCCAAGTGTGTTGCTCATTGACTGTGTAGGCTAGCCGAGGTGGATGAGTTTTAATATATGGTAGCCTTGTACAGGGTAGCACGGTGTAACGTTACAATTTGGCAGCCCAACGTTAGTGGCCTTACTGAAGATAATGTCACGCAGAGATTAGGGGTTCTCAATTACACACTTGGCTACAAATAAACCTAGGCTTGGATAATGGCTAGTCAAAGTGAAGGTGTTGCTATTGATGAAATAGAGCTAGGGTTGCAAATTGTTTCTCAAGATTTAGGGAGGACAGAATTGGGACAAATGGATAGTGGTTTAGATAGGCACTTGGCAACCGATATGACTAGCACTTCGACGGAGGGAAGTTTGGTGATGAGTCCAGAAATAAGTTTTTTAATGAGTACGTTGTTGAATAAAATAAGTACCATGGAAAATAGCTTGGAAAATAAAGTGGGTAAGATTATGGACGAGAAACTAGAGGATGTTAAACATGAAATCGATAAGGTAAATAAACGAATGGATGTCATCCAAAATGGATTAGAAGAAAAATATGACAGACTTTTCTACACCTTAGAAAAACAATTCATAGATGTGAAGCTTAAAGTAACTGAAGATGTGGAGGACATTGAAGCCAAAGTAGGGGGTGCTATGGAATTGATAAGGGATATCCATGTCATGATTGATGATAATGGCAAGAAATTAGAGGAAGTACAAAAAGAAGTCTCAAAAGTAGAAGAAAAGCGAGAATTAGATGATAAAAACTTTCAAGAAACTTGCAATGGTCTGGAAAATACTATTCTAACCAATACAAAGAAGTTGGAAAATTCTATTCTAACCAATACAAAAAAGATTCAAGATTTGGAAACTCAAGGGATAACAGGCGTTACGGGAACTACCGTTTATGCAAATGATAGCGGTGTAGGAGACCAACTACTCAGAGAGGGATAATATTCATGGGAGATGGAGGTATTCATCCCATTGAATTTCTGAACTTGTTAGAAAGCCGATTCAAGAACTATTCGGTAAATAACAACAGGAGGTTGGCGTTCACTCTACAATGCTTGAAGGGTCAATGCATACCATGGATGCTGGGAAATGAGTTTGATTCCTTTGAAGATTTTAAAGAAAAATTCATTAATCATTTTTGGGGAGACAACGCTCAAGATGGTTCTCATGAAACACATATATAGTGCATCCTACGAAGGTGGTAAACAGGGATTACCATCAGTATACTTCAAACGTTTGTTGCGTCATAGTGGATATCTCAGTTGCCCAATACCACAAGAAACGATGGTCAAACAACTGCTCAAACATTTTCCTACGGAAATTCGTATCCATTTCATTCATATAGACAACGATGCCACTAAAATCGTAAATCTTTTGGAAAGATTAGAGAGTGACAGACTGATTTGGTTACCTAGTCAAAATAGGAACTATGAACACAACTACTTCCACAACTTTGCGAACGAATTTCAACAATGATAGATACCAAACTAACTTTAATTCAAGACCTCTAGATGACTGGCGATCTCCAGGGAACAAACAAGCACCTCTGACTACTAACAACTTAACAGCACCTTCATTGCTGCGAGAAAGATAGGTGGGGTGGTGGATTCCAGCGTTTTTCCTTTACGTACTTACTTGTTCTTGATTCGTCAGGTTGAAAAGTTTTCAGTTTGAAGGGGTGGTTGACTGATTTGGTGGTTAACTATGGTTGGTGTACATTTCTTGGTACATTTTTTTGTTCTCTGTTGGTCAGATTGAAGGGGTTATCAATTTGAAGGGGTAGTTCACTGATTTGATGATTAACTATGGTTGATGTAGGCCTACATTTCTTGTACATTTTTTGTTCTTGGCTGGTCAGTTGGAAAGTTTTTTCATTTTGAAGGAGTCATTCATTGCGGATTATAAATTCCTAAGGCACCTAAAATGGGGTTTAAAATCTCTTTCTATACAGTTGACAGTTTGAAGGGGTTGTCAATCTTGTCTTCAATTTGCTGGTTTGACTATTTTTTGATGGTATGATATTTCTTCTGTGGGATGATAGATTTGGAATAGTTTATTGTGGAGTGGAAAATGAATAAATAGACATTTTCATAAAGATTCTTGGAAATTGGTGTTGCTGAAGTTGATAAATACTAGTACATTTTGATAAGGTTGTTCATAATTTCCAATTTGAAAGATTTTAAGTTGATGATATTATTTAATTGGTGTTTTTGTTTTTTTAATGGAGTAAATAATTTAATATAGTGTTTCAATGGTTGCAGGAGTTAATATCAAAAATAAATAATTTCCATTTCTTCAAATATTATTTTTGGAAGGGGTATTGTAAACAGCCTTTCAATTGTTGAGTTATTAATTTTGTTAGTGTTTGTCAATGGAGGTAGTTGGAACATTCAATGAGTTCTAAATTTTGGGTTGCTTGAATTTTATGATATTGTATATTAAAGTCATGGGTAGCGGTAAAAGAACAAAGTGTGATCTAGTTTGTTTAGATTTTGTGGAATAGGCTGATGTTCAGATTTGTCATTGTCCAGAGGATTATTGTATTGTTATCAGATTTTGAAGCAGGATTAAGAATAAAAAAAAAATCCTTTAATTTGTCTGGTGCTTTCAAGCATTATAAATGTTGAAAAATTTCAAGAAATTGTTCAAAATTTGAAGGGGTATTGTAAAGTACCAGTCTCTTAAATCTAAAACTTGGTAAAAGTAATTAAGATCCAGTAGGCAGTGACTTCTTAAAATGTATAAAATGATTCTAGTAGGCAGTGACTTCTTAAAAATGTATAAAAGGTTTCAGGTAGGCAGTGTTTGAGTAGTTTGTTTACATTTATAACCAAGTTTCAGAAGGCTGTATTTTTCACTTATGGTAAAATAATTATATTATTTAAAGTTTTAATAATGTTCTGATAATGATTAATTGATTATTAAAGGTAAATACAGCAAATTTAAATTTATAAAAAATAAGTAAATATTAAAAAGTGTTTTATGTGATGTGTAAAAAAGATACAAAAATCTAGAACTTTGAAACAATGAATTTGACCAGGAACAGAATGGCCATCTTGGATGCTACTTGAATCGAGTTAGGTCAAGGAGGTTTTGCTCTAGTAAAGAAAGCAGAAGTGATTCATTTTTAAAACTAATTTCAATTATAAGTTTATGTGTCTGCAACTTGGCACCTATAAATATACTTTTTAAGAAGATTTCAAGAGAAGAGAAGTAAGAAGATTAGAAGTATAAGGACTCACAAGAGAAGACTACAGATGGGTGAAAAATCATACTACAACACAACAGCCAAAGAAGGTCGTATGATATAAACTTTTAATGTCCAATGTGGTCGTTATCAAGCAGATCAATTTTCACTAAATAATTGCTGTAGTATTATTACTTGGTTTAAAAATAAATGTCTAATTATGTGTTAATTTGTATGCCAAGTGTGTTGCTCATTGACTGTGTAGGCTAGCCGAGGTGGATGAGTTTTAATATATGGTAGCCTTGTACAGGGTAGCACGGTGTAACGTTACACAATATTGTTGGTACTAGTATATGTACTGTTTCTCTAATTGACAATTCTGACATTTGGTTAAAATACCGTTTAGGGTTCTTTCAAAGGTATACGACTTTTATTTCAGGCGCTTATTTGTAACCATTCTGCCTATATTATCGTTCACATAGTATTCCTCCAGTACCTTAGTATTTGCCAAGCTTGTACTCACTCTATCATTGGTGTCCTCAATTGTTGTATGGTAGTCCTGGCAGTTTCCAGGTCCATATCGTTCCCGATACACCAGACCATCTCCTGGGCCCAGGTGCTTCCTGTAAAACAAGCAGGACTCGTTATTGTTGTCGTCGACAAAACCAGAACATATAAAATTGTAAAATAAATAGTTATTGTTGTCGTCGACAAAACCAGAACATATAAAATTGTAAAATAAATAAAATAAAGAGTACTATGGCAACCCAGACGTAGTGTACGGATCATTGAAAAAAAAACACACACAAAACAAATTTCTCTTCAGGAATCTATCTGATAACATTTGCATTTGATACAGAATGCCTCAACCGTACGGTACTTACAGTATCCCAACCACCGTCTTTTTTTTCTTATAATCATGAGGGTTCATGTTTAGAGACAATTTGCCTGCTTCAGGTGACTTACTTTTTTTTGTTTTGTTGTACTTGTTCCAAATTTTAAGAATAAAATAAAAGATCATTTTAGTTAAATTGTCACTACAAGGTATTTTTAAGGTCTGCCATATTTTGATACTATAACATTTGCTTGTTTATTGACTAATTATTGTATTCTATTTTTATTTAGTTGTGAGGGAATCAGCATAACTTGCTATGGGGCTATGCCCTCTCTGATTCTCTTCAACATTTTAAGTTTACTATGTATCTTAACTTGTTGAATAAATAATAATAATAATAATAATAATAATAATAATAATAATAATAATGATAAAAATAATAATAACATTAAATGTTTATTGGTGATGAATGTGAATGTGTAGTTCGGAGGAAAATTCCAAGATTATTTTCCAACGAATCAATCTAACAAATTCTCCTCGTGAGGACTCTCAGTCAGGGTTTCCACTGATGGGAATCGATCTCATGACTTCCGAGTCAGAATACCGCGTGCTAGCTCCGAGCCAGCCTGAACCACTCACGTGGAACACGAGTCATACACAACATTGTACATAGTTTGAAACAACGATACGGCGAAAGTGACGCAATTAGTAAAAATATTCGCTCTCACCGGTCGGAAGTCTTCGTTGGGTTGTACAGTTTGATTCTGATAGTGAAAATAATTACGGTCATTAGGTAACACTCCGTTGAGTTTTCTTAACCGATGCCGGTACCATTGAACGTGAAATACCAGCATACAAGTCATGCCGATAATAATTATCATGTGTGGCATTTTCACTGAATAATATTAATAGGTTTATGTACCGGCTGAGTTTCAATTTGGGAGTTTGGCATTCCTGACTGAAGGTTTTCCCCCAAATTTCCCTTGGTTGAATGAAGGAGACTGGGATTTAGTTCTTCGTATGTCGGTAAAGTAATCGGTAAACGGTAGAACTTCAAAATCCTTGCTTCCAACAGTAGATCGTTTCGAGAAAGGAATTAATTGGCGGGGGGGGGGCATAGCCCGTGGGAAATATGTGTTGTCACTGATCAAGAGTTTGAATACAGATAATATACTTAGTTTGGATAACCTTCTGAGACAACTTTCGTTTAATTTCACTCTCTATACAGAGATGGAGAAAGTTTGTCTGATCTGAGACTCTTAGACGGCTAGGTCAAGGTATCTTTAATCCATATTCAATGGCACAGGCATTGATAAAAAATATGGTACACGTCAGCTTCGGGTTTAAGAGAGCTAATTAGAATTGTAGATCGCTTCGAAGAAATCTACATTACAAGATCAAGCCCATTAGATGTGAATTCTACTGTAGTACATAATATAGACAACATATATTTGCATCCTCAACATACATTTTATACATTTTCTTTCATTGTCATCACAGTAAGCTAGTCACCTCTCTTCTCTTCTCTATCTAACTCTTTTCTGCCTACTCTCAACATCTACAAATCCCTAATTGTTTTTTTCATTTGTACAATACTTAAATATACTAAACTTCGCTTTCGTTGGTTCATATAAAATAATATCAACAACAATAAAAAAATAATACAAAAATTTACCCTGGTTTAATAATTAATAATTCTTAAAAACAATTAAACCAGCGATATGTTCTATTTAAAACTATTTTGAAAAGAATAAACATTGGCAGGTCAAAATTTACTTTGTTTATTAGTTGTTGATTTCTGTTATTGAGCTGGAATACTATTACTAGGAACACGCTTAAGTCCCGCCGCGTTGATGGATGAGCGTATTTTTTTAAAACAACAAAAGCGTAAAATTGCGATTTTTTTTAGCAAATAATTTTTCGATAACGCTCAAATTTCACACGAATATATTAATATATAAAATTAAAGTTCTGTGAAAAAATAATTACAATCGGATAAAACATGTAGGTGTTATAAGTCGAAGAAATTTGAAAAAAAAATCGTAAAATTGCGATTTTCATGAGAAATAATATTTCGATTACGCTCAGATTTCACAAGAACATATTAATTCATAAAATGAAGGTTCTGTGAAAAAATCATTACAATCGGATAAAGCATGTAGGTGTTATAAGTAAAAGATTTTTTTTTTTGAGGAAGAAAATCGAAAAAAATCGTAAAATTGCGATTTTTATGAGAAATAATTTCTCGATTGCGCTCAAAAACGTGGCCGTTCTAAGTTCAAAGATTTCGAAGGTCTCCATAAAATTTCATCGCAATTGGAGTATCGGTTTAGCCGGAATCGTGTTAACAGGCACACAAAAAAAAAACGTTTTTTTTTCTCCAGTGTAGTGAAATGGAATCTTCGCTTCGCTCGCTACGCTCATCCAATCAAAAACTGTTTCGGTGAATGGTCTCACCTGTACGGGGGTAAGACACCAGCCACACGTCGTCCTCCCTGACCTTGAGGTCCAGTATTCTCTCCCCTATCAGCTTGTAGCTATGGGGCAGCAACACACGGCCAGGGTTGATCTCTACCATGGGGTCGGTGATGGCGTACAGCTCGTCGATCTGGGCAGCATCTTCCCCCACCACTTTGACGTACTCGAGTCTCTCCCGTCTGTGAACATTGAATATTTGTTCAACTTTTATTAAAAAAATTAACAAATATTTAACACAGACTATAATTACATGGTACTTTGCGAACACTTATTATAGTCTCGTTGATGGATGAGTCTTTTTAACTTCATAGGAAAAGCGTAGCGGGTATCGAACCATCGACCTTTTGAAGCAAGGACATTGCTTACTAAACATCATGAATCAGCTCTATCAATAGGACAATAAGACGGTTTATTGAGTTTCGGGAAACCTTTTTATAATGTGAAATGTAAATTTATAAAATATCTTGATCTCCAAATTCAGCTGGACCACTTATCGATCATCAATTTTCACCTAATAAAATCGAATATATGTAAGGTTGTTTACAAACAAAGAATATGGGCATGTCTTGAATATAGAACATTATCTTTCAACAGTTCAAAAATTATTGACTCCTGGTTGCTTTGGAAGTAAAAAAACCTCTTTAGTGGCCTTTTTACGGTCAGCTGATTGGATGAGCGAAGCAAAGACTTCAATTTCACTGACCCCCCAAAAAATTTAGCTCGGGTGTTTTTTTTTGTCAGTTTGTATGATCTCTACCGGGCAAACGGCAAATGCGATCTTGATCAAAATTTGGAGGGGACCATCGAAATCTCTGAACTTATACCCGCCACGTTTTTGGGTACAATCGAATAAATATCTCTCATGAATATCGTATTTGCACTCCTAGTGCTATAATTGTGAACATTACGTAAAAATGTAACCTCACCCTTGAAATACATAGGCTTTCAGCCATGCATTACTTAAGTTATCAACAAATTTTAAAACAATCTAACATAGTAACAATATGTGTTCTCCCGTGACATCTTAAAATGGCCCGCATCCCCCTGTTTTGCATTCTCTGTAAAAATAACACCATATCCTTCTTATCAATGTCCCATAAAATTTTACTACAACATTCAAAATGAGGTGCTATAATGGCTTTATAAATTATTTCCCTTGCCCATGGTGATAAAAACTTGCCAACTCTAAATAATAAACCAATTTTCTTTCTTAATTTGTTAGCAATATACCAAACAATAGCTAGTAAAATTCAAGTGTTCAGTAATTAAAATTCCCAGGTTCTTAAACTCTTTAACAATCTCAACCGTTTCTATACCTATGCATATAGAAAATTGGTTAACACTTCGACTAAGATGTTTGTCCTTCATATCAGGTAAGAACGTTATTATCATACACTTCGTTTAAGTGACATTTAATTTCACCTTCAATTTACCACACCACCCTCGTCATCCTGTATTTCTTCAATATCCTTCCTTCCTTTACACTAGTGATAAAATATCTATTGGAATTTTCCGCTACACTAGCCTTATTGTCATTTCGAGGAAAAGTTATTTCCGGCGTACTACGCTGAACTTGATTCGTGCCAATTACTCCTTTAAAAGTTTTCTAAAGTTTATCGGGAGAATGCTTATATTCTTTATATTCTATAACTAAACTTCTTTATGCCTCTTTAACAATTAAACACTAAAGTTTTTCTGTTATGAATGAGATGAATGATTATGAAAAATGTGTGTTAATATGGACTACCCTATAATAATGTATACATTTTATTACCTGAAATATGTAATAATACTTAATTGTATTACACATCCAGCCAGGTATTATTGTTAAAAGTTGAACTTAATACAATACTATAGCCCGACAGGTTTGCTCGTTTGGCGTCTGCAATGGCACAATACAATTAGGGCACTGGTCCGAAGCGTGACACTACGTGGACGTGGGTTCGAATCCCTCTTAAAGGCATGAGATTAGTATTATTGTCCTTTATCGTCATCTATCACTATCACTCATCTTCTTGAATAGCAATATTGCGTTGAGACGTTAATAAATAAAAATCAATCAATAATACTAGATTGGATGGAAGATATGCCGGCTGTCCTTAATTTTGCCTAGAAAATGAAGACGTGTTTAGCTATATCAACTTACGGTTTATGTTCATCTTTGAGTTCTCTGAGGGCAGCCGCCTCGCTCAGCACAGCAGTGGCAGTCATGTCTGTCTGCTCTCAACGACACACGGTCCAGTGATAAGTGTGTTCCTCGACGCAGCCTCCAACTAACTAAGACGCGAGGAGAAAATACACAACTTTTACTCTCGACTAATGTCTACTTTCTCCACCTAGGCGAGATGTGATGTCTATCGGTCTTTTAACGGTCACTCAGGTTATTCATTTTAGGTAAATCAGATTTCATGTAGGAGCTAGGACTCGATCAACTAATACCCAACGCAAATAAAATATAATATACTATAATATTATTCTTTGTTCAATACAACAACAATTTTTCATCATCTTAGCTTATAGGATAGGATAGTTTGTGCACGTCCACACCATAACCCAATTTCAATGTAAAAATTAGGAATTGCCCGCTCACAAATCTCTTAAAGATTTTGTGAGCTTCTTATTATATTAATGTCCTTTTTTATAACCTACCAATACCGCAATATATTGACTTAATTTTATCTCTAATTCAAAATTTATGTATATTATCCAAATTGCTAGAAATCTTGTAATGTATTTATATTTACTATAATATTTGAGTTTGTCTTCAGTCGTTTATTTATTGAGTTTATTTATTAATATTTGCATTTTCGCAATAATTAACATGTGAACGTGTAACATTATAAACATGAATGAGAGTGTGACAGAAAGAACATCTGGTCCATAGTACGTATGTATAGCTGTCACCTTCTAAGCGCATTACTAAATGATTTTAATTACTATGTCAAAGGTAAATACAGCCCCGGTGATAAATTACATCAATTAATAATTATAAAAACACTAAAAATTTAAACTAAACAATACAGTGCACAACATCTTAACTAAACAGTACTAGAACCTACATAAAATAATCTTTGATATAAATAACCCAGCTGTCTGTTGTAAATTCAATTAATTATGGTTCTAAAGCTCTAAGGCATTCCCCTTACAGCTTCCATCTTACTATGAAATTGAGATACAAATTGCAAGATCAGAGCGTATAGCATTCCACCGTATACACTTGTGTTTGATTCCAACGACCTTACCGACAGTGTTGGCTCAAGCTTTAAGCGCGAGACTGATGAATTCCGCAACCGGCAATCCTGACTGCAAGTTTTCCAGAAGTTTTTACAGACGTTATTGTGAATGCAAGAGACTGAGTCATATGAAACAGCCCCCATTCTCAACTCGTCCAAGTTCCATTATTCCCATAGCTTGGAGCATGCATTGCACGCTGGACACGTTTCCCACGATATATATATATTTTTATTCCAACAAGCCTACCTTCAGCTGCCTCATAAGCTGAGATCAAGGTCGGATCACTTTCTTTCAGAATATTTTCTCAACGCACATTTGTAAGGTGAACCTGTGAAAGCGGTTTCATCATTGGCATTCCCTAACAAAAAATACGATTTACTAATTAGAAATTGGCTAGGCAATTTTGTTTTCAATAATTTGATTTCAAGTGGTGGTCAGTCGACGGTCAATTAGATGTTTAAAATAATTTGATATTGAAAGTGATGTAACAAAAATTGAAAATTGACATCATTTATTTAATATTTATTTTGCTGTCAATCTTTTATGTAGGCCAAGCTAAACAATGTTATACCTAGGTTTGTATGTGTGTCAATTTTATAGCAATTTGCAATGCACTTTTAACAATATTTTCATTAATTCTTAGTATTATATTTTTAGCTCAATACTCAATCGACATTAATGTAAAATTAAAATGGCTTAGAATATATTTTGTTAGACAAGTTCTGCCTTGTTCGTCGAATTTTCTTTTCAGAAATAGATAAGAACAATAAGAATAGACTCATATGACCGCTTAGCTTATGCTTATGCTTTATTATCATCTTATTTTAGAGTCATTTTGTAAGTGAATTGTGAACTTTTATCTAAAACTTTCGAGACCCAGTCTCAATTTAATTATACTTACTCCACAAGTCAAACAAATTGCATCCAAATTGACCAATCAAAACGAGCGTACAATTTCTTTGTCTTCATGAAGTGTTTCAACAAGCACGGGTACGGGAGAATACAGAAGAGGGAGCGAAGCTACTTAGTCAACAAATCTTCGATGGACAGTTCCCGTATCCTCTTAGTCCAACTTAGTCTTAGCTTATACAAGATTAAGGTTAGGGTAGAAATCTCTTATTTATACCGTCTGACACAAAAAAAAATCGTCACTTAAAATTATGTATAACACAGTGTGATTACACTTTTGTCCCAAAATTTGCATATAATAGCTGACAGGGACGTTACGTCCGCGCCTCAAAAAATTAAAAAATGTATTTTCCTGTTATATTCAAGATCCTTATTCATTTAGCTACGATTGCAGTCATTTTTCCTTTGATTTTAAAATATTGTTTAGATAAGATGATAGTCTTAACTTCGAAGTGCAAGTAGTCCAAAGTAGTGTTCGACACATCTTGGACTTGGAGCGACTGAGCCTTGGGATTCTTAACATTCCGTGTTGGAGCTTCATTACCTACTTTCTCGTCGTAATATTGTGCTGCTGGTCTTTGCGATATTATATTAGTCACTAGTCAGTCAGGTGAAAGTGTTTGGATTTACTTTAGAAACATGTTTTACACACCACAAGAAAGTCAATGAATGATGGTATGAAATGAGGCAGAAAAGCAAGTTTGCAAAAAATATTAAACACAGAGAAAGTGTAAAAAAATCCACAACGCTCCAAACATCTAAATTAATTTTTCTCTCAAAATAAATTTAATTAACATTGTTCGAGCATCAATAATCTTAATACGTCAATAACATTGTAATTTGATACAATTTCTTGAAATTGTTATTTTATCCTACATCCTAACATTTTTATTCCAGATTTACTTCATTTCATTAACAATTAATTATTTATTTATATTGGATGAGAGCTTTACTCAAAGCTAAGTTGAGAAAGTATCATTATATAGACATTGGGATACGTATTATATGTTATTACCAGTTTACACTCAAAGGCTCATCACAAATGGTATGGTGGAGGGAGTGGGGAATGGATGATTCATTTTATTAGCAAATAAAAACGTAAACACAATTTCAAAGCTCGCGCGTTTTGCTAGAACGTACTGGTGAGTTTCTCATTCCCATGTTGAGAAGGCAGTGAACAGTAGTGAACATATCAGCTGAAAAAGTGAAAGTGTGTTTCAGACCTAGGCCCTAGCATCTAGCATGTTTTTGCTTGACTTTTCCCTTTCCTATGTCCGATTTCCTGGTACGGAGAGTCTAGGACGGAAGCAATAACGGTAATGTGTTAAATCGGACAGCACGCAGTGATCAGTTGAACATTATTTATATATACATTGCTTGAACAGTGGCCTAGTGACTCGTCAACGTCGTGTGAGACATCCTGGATCTAGCTAGGCCTAGTGTTATTCTAATGTTTACATTCTTCCTAGCCCTACAATTTCATTGCGAGTGTTTACTTCCGCTGTACAATTGGGTCTAGAATAGGCTGTAGGCCTAGGGTAGGGCTACTGCTCGAAGTTAGGTAGGCCTAGAGGACTCTAGTCGAGTGATAGCCTAGGCCTACTAGGCCTAGGCTAGGCCCTAGGCCCTAGGCTTAGGCATACTCTACCTATGGGTTTAGGTGATAGGCCTACACTGCAATAGCTTCGATATTGTGCACAGACCTAGGCCTGCGGTAAGTTAGTCCTAGGCACCCTCCTCCTTGCACTTTTCCAAGACCAACATCTTGCGGTCGTAGGTCTAGGCTAGGCCTAGCGCAGAGGTTCGGCTCGGCGCTCGCACGGTTCGGTATCTTTCAAGGATCGAACCTAGGCCATTCACCTGGTGTTAATACGTATAGACGTTGATCGTGCACTCTCAAGTGTCTAGTAGGGCCTCTTAGGACACTTATTTACCCTGGATCCTCGACCCATGTATCTGGATCCTTTTTGTACGAATTTGATGAGCAGGAGACAACGCCTCATTGACATGTGGTTCGCTGGTAAATCTGAGACTTCCAAAAAGGACATACTATTTAATTATCTCCTTGAAGAATGTAAGGTTGCATCGCCAGGTGCTAGACTATCGTATCAACTCCAAAATCGTCTGGAGAGATTTCCATGTGAAGTTCGTAAGGAAATCGCTTGCCGTAAGAAAGATGGTTGTACACCATTATTCGTTGCGTGTAAACGGGGAAACGTGGACATTGTTGAGTACTTGATTACTGTTTGCAATGCTGACATTGAACAAAAATGTGTCTACGAAGTTCCTGATGACAGATCGGTTCATTGTGTTACCCCCCTATGGTGTGCTGCCGTTACTGGTAAGCTTGCCGTCATCGAATGCCTCGTTAAACACGGCGCTGATGTCAACTCAACATCTGATTCTGGATCAACACCAGTTCGGTCTGCTTGCTTCATGACTCACCTTGAAATAGTTTCCTTTCTAGTCGACCATGGTGCTGATATTCTTCATTCAAACTACAACGGTGGAACATGTTTAATCAACTCTGTTCAAAGTGTACAACTCTGTCTCTATCTTCTTCAACATGGAGCATCTGTAAACACACGGGACATTCAAAACAAGACAGCACTGCACTACGCTATCCAAGAACATCGTTTTGAAACCACAAAACTTTTGCTCGATTATGGAGCAAATCCACATGCCAGGAGTCGATACAACGATGATGCTTTACAGACAGCCTGCCTTAAAGGAGCAACGCATATTTTTGATTATTTAGTCAGTAGAGTTTCGTATGGACCAGCTCGAATGGCTGACGCTCATGAACTAATGGGCTCCACCTTTCTTGATGAACACAACGATGCGACAACGGCCGTGAAAAACTGGACCTTTGCAACCCAGCTTCGATATTCCCTTAGTGCCCATTCCAATGAGCCCCTACCAAAACTACCAGAGATTCCACGGCGAGAATTGTTCCGAAATGCTGTTGAATTTAAAACTATGGAAGAGCTGAACAATGTTGTGTTGGATGTTGACGCAATGCGAATTCAGAGTTTGTTGATATGTGAAAGAGTTTTAGGTGCACATCATAAAGACACGTTATTCCGATTGATGTACCGCGGAGCTGCTTATGCTGATGCTCTCAGATATCAACGTTGTATCGAACTTTGGAGGCGTGCGCTGGAGATTCGAGTAGAAAAAGACACGGTAAGTTTACAAATGACCTGTTTTAATGGGTCTTCTACGCATAGGCCTAGCCTATTTTTAACTATAACTAGCCTAGCTACCTTACCTTGGAACTCTACTATTACGGAATTGCAATTTTTTGTTTTTTTACTTATTTCTTGCAAATCACTGATATTTCAAAGTATATAAAAAAAATCGCGGAAACCAATTAAAAATAATTTTCAGCTTCTGTTTAATACAAAATAAGTATAAAGGGAGCGCGGAGCGACGCGGCCTAGGCCTCCGTGCTGAGATGTACTCACTGCAAGTTACCTTACAGGAACAAAAAAAATCAAAATAGAATATCACGTTTTTACTGTATATCAAAACTTCCCAAAACCTTTAACGTCGCTATTTTAAACGAAAAATCCTTTTGTGGTTTAAGTCCTTTTTTATTTAAAATAGCGACGTTAAAGGTTTTGTAGGTGGAGTATTTTAGGCGAAAATGGTTGGTACGCCTAGTAAATAAATCAAGACGGGAAATACCAAACATGGCGGATCAATGACAGTGAAATGAGCGTGTGTTTGTTTTTAAATATGTGTTATTCTATTTAATTGGTATATTTTCAGAGTGATTAGTATAAATAAATTGTTAATAATGAGGTCTTCTTTTATTTGTTTCTATTTTGAAGTTGTTTTTTTATTCTTTTTCTTGGAAAAAACTGTGTTGAAAAGTTGGAAAGAGTGTTGTGTAGGGCTCAGGGGTAGGGATTGCGTGTGTTATTCAATCAAACTAAAAGTGATTAAATAAGTCCAGAAACTACTTTCCGCGCCCAAAAACCAAGTAAACACATAATAATATTCAATTAGAAAAGGAAAATCATAAATTTAATGTAAAATAACATTCCCGTCAAATTAAGATTATACCCCTTACCTTATACCTAATACCTGGCTGTTTCACTAGCTTTTAGGCTTACAATATTAAAAAAAAAAAAAATAGAGCCTTCTAGCTTTAAGAATTGAATGGATATTGATTTGATGGTCAAATGTTTGATTCATGAACAGATTAGGCCCACTGGTAGGCTCACTGGTAGGGCTCCCACATTGTTTACAAATACCGGTAGGCATGCAAGAGTCTTAGATATTTTCATGTTGATCCATCTAGGGTCAGGTAGGCTATCTTAGAAAGAGCTTTATTTTTCTAAATGTGTTTCCTCTTTCTTTTAGATTCTCTACACAGACACATGCTTCACTGCTCAAGCTCTGGTTCGCCTCTTTGTCGACCTAAATGAGAAGAATCTGGATGTTCTAGATCAGAATGAACCGCGCTTCGTAGATGTCGCAGCGACTCTGGAGCTGCTGACCAATGATCTCATACCCATGAGAAAGCTGTTGGAGGTAGGCTTATCTGGTAGTGGACTTGATAATTATTAGTGATGACATCGGGTAGTAAATATTGGAGTCGACTCCGGAGCCTTGGGAACCGGGTAGGAGTCGACTCCCCGATCCGCAAAAAAAAAAAAAAAAAAATTAATTTTTTTATGCAAAAGTTATTTTTAGCCCACTACTCTAGTTAAATAAATAATAAATAATAAATAAATTGTATGAGTCTACCCACTCAGTTATTTAACTGATTTTCAGTGGGGTTGCACAACGCTGTCCGGCCATTCCCTCCCCACCCTCCACCCGCTACGTATCACTAGCTTGCTTGTCTCTTGGCCCGGCCAAGACTCTCGCTGATTTGTTATGTTTACGTTTTGAGATAAGATAACGACTAACGAGACAACAAGTACAATCTCATTCAATTTATCATTAAAAAAATAAAAAATAAAAAATAAATTTTCCCCCTCGACTCCTTGAAAATGGAGTCGACTCCGACAGGAGTCGGGTAGGAGTCGGGTACCCGATGTCATCCCTAATAATTATGAACAATTCCGTATCATTGTGAAAATGCAAAATAACTTCCCAAAAGGCCAAACTTCAAAGCACTGGTCGAAACCTAAACGTTTCACAACGGCGCTTACACCGGAAATGTGTAAAAAGTAGGGCTGGGCTATGACACATCATTCAATTATCGATATCACACGAAAAATTTCGATATGATATCGATATAGGCCTAGGGCTATCAAAATGTAGGCCTAATAGGGAATATTCCACTTTCTATATATTCTATTTTATTTTAATTCTTATGTCTCAATAGTTAGGCCTAATAGTCACTGCAATTTTTTTTTTTTTTTTTAATGTACCGTACCTATTTTGTGTAATTTAAACAAGAAGTAAATTTGAACCCCAGTTTGCGCGCCAAAAACGAGCGTGCGCCATCTTTGGACGGTAGGCCTACTACGTCATAACTGTGTAGAGTCAAGGCTATTAGAACCTAAATGTACGTATATTTGTATATATTTAGGCCTACATACAGGCGGCGGTGCTCGCCCATCCTCAACAACAAACAACTCCACAGCCACTTCAATCGTCAAATTAGCCAAAGAACGATGTACATTTACACAAATTTTTTTATTTTTTTTCCCGTCGGGGACCTTGCCCCCGTCCCTTGACGATCCCTCGACGACAAGGACACCACAAACGATGACGATGACAATGACGACCGCGACGTGAGAAACCCCCCTTCCTCCCCTAACCCGTGGCTGGTTCTGACCAGCATGGGCACCTCCTCCCCTCCCCCCCCCCTAGGTTAGAGTGGTGCATTATGACCTAACGGTTGACGCGTCCTTAATCCAAATAAACAAAAAACCGTATGTGACAGAAGATTGTGCGAGATCATTGTAATAGAGGAATACGAGCATTTTTGCCTTGAATTTTTGCACAGCCTAGAACTATAATGCTATTCTTTATCTACATTAGACTTTAATTAGTCATCAAAGTAAGATTTGTGTGCGGGATGTATGTCAGAACACAGACATGCAGCCTAGAGTTGGCAGGCTAAGCCTAGGGCTTGTCAAGTGAGTAATTTTTGTATTCACATATCAAAACCTATATCCTACAGGAACGATTGGCCTAGACTGTTGTTATAAATAATTTTCTATGCCTGGGCCTAAACCTAGGACTGTTTCAGTTTTGTTTTTTGAGAGCAGACAACTTTTCTCGTTTTCCGGCTAGGCGCTAAATGTAAAATGTCCGCCATCTGTTTACATTACTGTAGGTTACACTGGTTACGCTCGGCGCTGCATTGTTTGAAACACCGCCGTCTGGATGTATGTATGTATGTGTATTCAGACGGCGTTGGTTTGACACAGTTTTGACGTCATAGTCGTTTTTGCTGCTCTTAGAATATTTAAAAAAATGCTGTTTTTAAAACGGCTCCCTAAATCATTGGCATATTATTTCACGGAGAAACAAAGTACCTACATATTTGGATTTGGGACGAAATACTTCTTCTAAAAAATCTATTTGTACAGTATTTGACGGAAGTGGAATATTCCCTATTGTTTGTATTTTTTTTTTCAAAAATTAAATTTTATTTTTCATAATTTGTGGCCAAATAGTGTTGATAAGGTATCACCATTAACCTATTGAACGATTTTTACGATCTCACAATCGCGTTTTATGACCCGGCATCTCCACCAAATGCACCAGCCAGGTTAATTTAAATTTCGACTGGGCCCTACTTACCCGTCACCTCCACCAAAATTACGAAATTTAGCATTCTTTGTGTAAATTTCGATATTTCGATGTGAAATCAAATATCGATATCGAAAATATTTCCAATTATCGATAGCCTATCGAAATATCTATTTTTTTGTCCAGCCCTAGTAAAAAGTGTGAAAAACACTAGTGTCACATACAAGGCTGGGCATATGCTAGTTACTACGAGATTCAAGTAAACCGCCAGCAAACAGTGTCAAAGTTACACTAGGAAGCTTCGCAAACGCTTTTTCAGGCGCGTTGTTGGATGAGCGTAATTTTTTAAAAACGAAAAAAAGCGTAAAATAGAGATTTTCATGAAAAATAATTTTTCGATTACGCTCAAATTTCACACGGATATATTATTAATTCATAAAATTAAGGTTCTGGGAAAAATCATTACAATCGGACAAAGCATGTAGGCCTAGGTGTTATAAGTCGAAGAAATTTTTTTTAAATCAAAAGAAATAAAATTGCGATTTTTGTGAGAAATAATTTTCCGATTGTGCTCAAAAACGTGGCAGTTCTAAGTTCAGAGATTTCGAAGGCCTCCATAAAATTTCATCGCAATCGGAGTATCGGTTTAGCTGGAATCGTGTTAACAGACAGACAAAAATACAAAAAATAGGGGAAAAAAAACATTCAGGATTTTTTTCTCCAGTGGAGTGAAATGAAATCTTCGCTTCGCTCGCTACGCTAGGGTGATCAGACGTCCCGGAAATTCCAGGACAGTCCTGTTTTTTCGTAATGTGTCCCGGTGTCCCCAAAACGTTTTTGGGGACACTGTTTTGTCCCGGAATTTGAAAATGCCCGTGTTTCAGCAATAGTGGAGTTTGTGTTGCTCAGGTTGGCCGTGCCTCGTCTCTACGTCTACTAGTAGAGTCGGGCACGTGTTGGGCCCTAGGGTCGGGCCTTGTCAGTCAGTGCCTGACCTTGAGTGGGGGTGTTTTGTGTTACAGTCGTGCTCTTGTATTTTAATTGCGCGTGTCACACTCACAGTGCAGTGCGTCGGAGAAGAACGTGTTGCTTTTGTTTCCGTTTCAATTGCAGTGCAGGTGTTGTTATTGTGACGATTAAAAGAAAATGTGTTTTTAATGACGCTTTGCGAAAAGAATACGCATTTCTAGATCGCCGTGATGAAAGTTATAGCAAGGTTAACTGTACTCTCTGTCACGCGGTCTTTCCAATCGAACACTGTGGGCGCACGGACATAAAAAACCATGTGCAATCAAAAAAACACAAATCCGCAATCGACGGTAAAGCTGACGGTCATGTAATAAGTTTCTTTTCATCAAAAAAGTTCGATGAAACTGAAACAAAACTTGCAGTCAAAACGGACTTTCCGTATCTTAAGCAATCTCTGATTGTAGATAAAGTTGAATGTACAGTATCGCTCCAGGTTTCGTTTCGTTCGGACATTGTTGACCACTTGGAAAAGAAAAAAACACAAGAAAGCCTTGTCTGCTAAATGCTCCAGTAAGAAAGTGCCGCACTCTCAAGGCATAGGCCAGCCCCCAACCCAACCCAACCCAACCTGTCTCAGATCTCACTACAGGCTATCTTGAGGGAAAAATTGCCCCAAAAAATTTCTGCCTCCGCTGGCTGGGGCTCCAAGTCCACACTAAACGAAAGTACATGTGTCCTGGATTTTGCTTTTAGAATTATGGTCACCCTACGCTACGGTCATCCAAAAAATAGTGTTTTTCAAGTTAAGTGTGGTAGCCTATGTTCCACAACACATCAAATCCACAATTTATCGAAGTTTTCCAATTAGGGCCTATTAGCCATTAATAAGAAGTGCGCGATACAGCCAATATGTTATGTATTCCTAGGTATAGGCCAACAACCCCTGTGTTGTCTGGTTTCCAAGGGCAGAGTCTAGTGGGGGCGGGGGGTTTTACACCCCCATTCAATGTAAAATAATAAATTGACAGTTAATTGGATGAGCGTAGCGAGCGAAGCCATGATTCCATTTCACTACACTGGAGAAAAAAAAATCCGGATTTTTTTTTTTTTTGTGTTTGTCACCGATTCCGGCTAATAGTACAGTGCAATTAGCTCATTTTAGGCCTTAACCCACGCATTCAAAAAAACAAGCAGGGACCATTTGGAAATTTGTCAGATAGGTCTCCTGAACATCCCCAACAGAATCCCAAAAAAATCCGGTGGGGGTTATCCGCCATTTTGAAAATCAATTTTTTAGATTTTTAGTTTTGTCGAAGAATGGAAAAATTAGCGGGTATTTAGTGAAGTATTGGATCGAAATAGCTCAAAATTGTTTTTAAAATGTTTGATAAGAATCGGTTGTTTGATAATACGCGTTGGCGCGCCCTGTTTGATTCACTGGCGACTTGATTGATTGATTCAAATTATTACTCTCATTTTAAAAAGTTTTCAAAATTGTTTTTACATATTTTTTAAAATAAAATAGAAAACTAACGATCCGATGAAAATTTGTTTCAAATAAAAGTTGTAGAGCATGAAAAAACACATCCATTTCATATTCTAGACTGTCTTCGTAGATAACAATGGCCGAACGCTACATGACAAGCAATACAATTGTGTGGCGAGCAGTGTGAGATGATTGCTCGATGCTCTATCACTAGCGCAGTCCCTGGCATAAGTCTCGTATGAATTTCGACCTCTATAGATTTTCTCTTCTGATCCTGTTAGGGTATACCTTAAAATAAAAAATCTTGGGTAAACCTCTGGCATCCGGGCCTAAGTTTTTTTTACGGCGCCATCTTCTTTTGGGCATACGAGCAGTGCACGCACTTGGTTTTCATACATTTTACATACTTTTGACAACATGTGTAATAAATCTGACTTTATATTTGGATTCTCCAACAAATTTCTAATTAAATGATTTGAATTTGCCAAATTTTGGTCATCCTGGGAACATTGTGGGATTATTTATAGTGAAATACATATTATTATTAGTCCTGCAAAAAGGTGATCTATTTTCGTCAAATTGTGCGTTTCATGATAGACATATAAAATTTGGCACCCAGTATACGAAAATGTAATGGATAATTAATTGACTATATAGGGCAATCTCATTATTGCCCCACGACACCAATGACGGTCATTTTACAAGGTGGCCACAAAACATATTTTTGAAAACTTCTGACAGAATGTTGAAATTTGGTCATTGAAAAATGACTGGTTGAACAGGGCCATGTCAAACTAACTAAGACAATAGCACCAATGGCGGCCATTTAGAAGATGGCCGACACACACATTATTATGAACCACGTAAATTTTATGATGGAATCTTGTTATTTGGTACACATAGGGCACTTAATTGAAAATGTCATATTTATGTGTTATGTCAATACTTTACAATGTGTATTGGATCCGCTATCACGTATCTTGATAAGTTGCTATGGCATTAAAAACTACCAATAATACTGCTTATAATAATTCACTTGTTTTCTTTATACACTGTAGGCAATTATTGACAAGTTTTCTATAATTACACTGTATTGTTTGAATGTTTATGCATTTTAAATGCGCCCAGCATAAAACCTATGTTTGATAAATCCGCGAGAAATCGATTTAAACTCAAAAATTACTGTTTTACGATGTTCATGAAAGCTTCCATAAGTATTTTAAAAAATAAGGTCTGCGAAATTAGATTTTGTATTTACCCGGAATTATGGTTTTTCCATTGTTGGTATTTTCTCAAAAATGCCATATTTGACTGTCCATTGTTTAGCACTAAATTGCATTTGAGAAAAAATTCTTTCTACGCACATTGAATTTACTTAAATAACAATCCGAATCCAACCAAAGTTTTAATCTAATATGGCTGCTAATTCCAAATATCCACAATATGAATACTCTTTTCGTGCTGTTTTTACACTCTTTGTTACATCATTCACTTAGATGTTGTGGATATTAGGAATTATCAGCCATATGGATTACAACTTGGTTGTAATCGGATCGTTATTTAAGTCAATTCAATGTGTGTCGAAAGAATTTTTTCCTCAAATGCAATTTAGTGCTTAACAATGGACAGTCAAATATAGCTTTTTTGAAAAAATTTCAAAATACCAACAATGGAAAAAACCTTATTCCGGGTAAATGCAAAATTTAATTTCGCAGACCTGATTTTTTAAATACTTATGGAAGCTATCATGAACATCGTAAAACAGTAATTTTGTGTTTAAATCGATTTCTCGCGGGCTGGGCGCATTTAAAATGCATAAAATTCAATAATATAGTGTAATTATAGAAACTTGTCAATAATTGCCTACAGTGTAAAAGGAAAACAAGTGAATTATTATAAGCAGCATTATTTGGGAGTTTTTAATGCCATAGCAACTTATCAAGATACGCGATAGCGGATCCATACCACATTGTTTCTAAAAAGTATTGATAAAACACATAAATATGACTTTTCAATGAAGTGCCCTATGTGTGTACCAAATAACAAGATTCTATCATAAAATTTACGTGGTTTATATTAATGTGTGTCGGCCATCTTCTAAAATGGCCGCCATTAGTGCCATTGTCTTAGTTAGTTTGACATGGCCCGTTTAACAGTCATTTTTCAATGACATGTTATAAGTGTGTACCAAATTTCAACATTCTGTCATAAATTTTCAAAAATAAGTTTTGTGACCACCTTTTAAAATGGCCGTCATTGGTGTCGTGGTCGTGGGGCAATAATGAGATTGCCCTATATAGTCAATTATCTAATTAAATTTTCGTTTACTGGGTGCCAAATTTTATATGTCTATCATGAAACGCACAATTTGACGAAAATAGATCACCTTTTTGCAGGACTAATAATAATATGTATTTCCCTATAATAATCCACAATGTTCCCAGGATGACCAAATTGGCAAATTCAAATCATTTAATTAGAAATTTGTTGGAGAATCCAAATATAAAGTCAGATTTATTACACATGTTGTCAAAAGTATGTAAAATGTATAAAAAAAACAAGTGCGTGCACTTCTCGTATGCCCAAAAGAAGATGGCGCCGTAAAAAAAAACTTAGACCCGGGATGCCAGATGTTTACCCAAGATTGTTTATCCTTAAGGTATACCCTAACAGGAGAAATCTATAGAGGTCGAAATTCATACGAGACTTATGGCCAGGGACTGCGCTAGTGATAGAGCATCGAGCAATCATCTGACACTGCTCACCGCACAATTGTATTGCTTGTCATGTAGCGTTCGGCCATTGCTATCTACGAAGAGCGAAGACAGTCCAGAGTATGAAATGGGTGTGTTTTTTCATGCTCTACAACTTTTATTTGAAACAAATTTTCATCGGATCGTTAGTTTCTTCTTTATTTTGATAAATATGCGAAAACTATTCCAATAATTGAAAGAAAAAGAGTAAAGGTTTCCATCATGGGCCGTAGGTCGCCAGATAATCAAAGCAGGCGCACCAAATGCTTTAATCGTTTCTTTGAAAACAATTATAAACAAATTGAGCTATTTCGGCCAATACTTTGCTCAATATAGCTAATTTTTCATTCTTCGACAAAATTAAAAAAATTGAAAATTGATTTTCAAAATGGCGGATAACCCGCAACCGGATTTTTTGGGGATTCTGTTGGGATGTTCAGGGAGACCCCCTTAATAAATCCCAAGCGGTCCCTGCTTGTTTTTTTGAATGCGTGGGTCATATCACAACGGCCCTGTACTATAAACCGATACTCCGATTGGGATGAAATTTTATGGAGGTCTTCGAAATCTCTGAACTTAGAACTGCCACGTTTTTGAGCACAATCCGAAAATTATTTCTCATTAAAATCGCAATTTTACAATTTTTTTTTTTTTTTTTATTTTTAAAAAATGTCTTCGACTTACAACACCTACCTACATGCTTTGTCTGATTGTAATGATTTTGAAGAACCTTAATTTCATGAATTGATATTTTCATGTGAAATTTGAGCGTTATCAAAAAACTATTTTTTACAAAAATCGCAATTTTACGACTTTTTTTCGATTTTAAAAATTTCTTCGGCTTATAACACCTACATGCTTTATCCTATTGTAATGATTTTTTCACAGAACCTTAATTTTATGAATTAATATATTCGTGTAAAATTTGTGCGCAATCAAATAATTATTTCTTATGAAAATATTAATTTTACGTTTTTTCTTTTTTAAAATCACAATTAATGAAAAAAAAAATTTAAGTTAATTTTTTTAAATTTAATTTAATTAAAAAAAAATCTTCAACTTAAATGATTTTTTCACAGAACAACAGAAAATCCGCATAACACATGGCAGCTCAATGCACCAATTACGCTCATCCAACAACGCGGTGGGACTTTTGCGTTTTCCTAGTAACTAAAAATGATTGTCACTGTTTTCCCGCCGTTTACCCAAATGATACGTAATTGTTCATAATTTCCCACACTTTAACCAGCCTAGCTGCACAGTGCACATATTTGAGTGGGTCTAGCTAGCTGTGCAAGGATTCTTAAAATCTATATTTTGTTATTGGGTTCAGGGCTCAAAAAAATCATTAAATGGCACATGCCCAGCTGGGCATGTTAAAGATAATTTTTCATGCCCAGACAGAAAACTTACATGTCAATTTTTTAAACAATTTAGGCCGATGTTGTAAAATAGGTTATCAGGACACACACATACAGTAGTGAAATCCTGCTAAAACGTTTCCTTAATAGGCATTTTCCTGTCCAACACGGCAGGAAAAAAACCCACTGTTTTTTATTTGTATGTTACCTATTGTTAATTAACCAAATTAGCTTCTACAAAACTTCCTATCTAGGCCTAATACGTTTTCCCCGCCTATTAGCCTACTTACAAAAATCGTTTTAAAAGTGTAGGCCTACATTCTACCCTTGTAATACGTTTTCTTCAATCCGTGCTCTTGCTGTGGATACGTTTTTACCAGACGCGCTCGCGGGTTTATCAGCCTTGCGTCCGCCCGCTCGCCTACTGCGAGAGAGCAATATCATACGCGAAGAACGTGCGCGTTTGATCCACTCAACTGACCTGGCCAGTCAGCTACATGTTAGCCTACATGATTTTGGGATAAGAATTTGCAATGAATACCTAGGTATTATGTTTCAACAGATTACGAAATCTGTAATCTTGACGTATGGGACTTATTACTGGACAAGTCGTGGACTTATCTTTTTTCCCAGGCTTATCTTGTGACGAGAGCTAAGCGTGGGGGATAGTGAGAGATTTTCCCACATGTCCAGACGGGCATGTGGGAAAATAATTTACTTGCCTGACCACTTTTTTTACATGCCCCGGGCATCTCGGGCGTGGTATTTTTTTAGCCATATGAGGTTATACGGCCCTACCAATAAGCAATAGCATTGAACCATAGCTTGTCAATTCTTCCAACAATACTTTTCAAGGTTTGAACAACACTTAGGCCTACCGGTACCAACTAGGGGCCTACCAACATCAAACCTTGGCGTCTGCTTTGGGATGGGTTGGGATAGGCATACATGGTAATTTACTAAAGTTAATAACTTGAATTATTGGCTACCTAAGTTTATTCTTGCCATTTCATTCAACAAAATGATAAACAGATCTTTAGGCGTAGGAACCCTAACATTACGGTACTTTAAAGTTTAATTAAAGTTAAATGCTGCCATGCCTAGGGTATGTTTTTCCTTGGAAATTTGCTTTAATGACAATTTGTCAATTTGTCAATTGTTGATATATTCAATGGTCGTAATCGTAGGTAATTAGGGCTGTGCAAATTTGTCAAAATGCCTCCCCGGGTACCCATCGATCTTACGGTCGGGTACCCGAAATTACGAAATTTTAAGATTTTTTTTAAGATTACAAAAAAAATGAATTTAGTCAATTACCCTATCTACTTTATATTGACACGGTTGCCTTTTAACAACGTTTCTAAAAGAACTGTAACATTCGATGGTCTGGCTTTCCACTAGATAACTGATTTCAATATCTATTAGCTTTTGATAAATTCGTACATTCATTGGAACTGATTTGATAACAGGAATGCATAAAATCTCCGCCATTCAATCAAACAATTCAAAATAGGTTGTTTTAATGCATATTCATGTGGTTGTTGGCCAACCTAACCTCAAACCGTAGCTTCGCATGTGGAAATGCAGATGCCGTTTTCAATGGACTGAATGACTAGCCTGCTCGCGCGCTCTTTTTCGCGAGAGAGTGTAAATTTAGTGTGCGTGGGAGTAAAATAGAATGCAAAAAACGGGTCCAAAAGACTTGCTTTTTACCGGTGGTATTATCAAGTGCTAGTTACTGTTACTTTATTAATAATATAAAGGCTTTTATAAACCTTTATTCAGTTTTTTCTCTTATTTCAACTTTTTCTTTCAAAAGGCAGACTTACAAATCTTAATGTACATGTTAATATAACTTGTAGCCCCATCCGTTTGGTCAGGATCGTCCCAAACATCATGAAAATATTGTATTATTTTTTAAAAAAATTATCGTAAAAGTACGATTTCTATGCGAAATATTTCTTTAAATGTCCCCAAATCATAATAAACATAATTTTTAAGATTCAAACGTTCCATAAAGTTTCATCAAGATCGGAGTAGTCGTTTGCCCGGTAAAATATCACGAAAATATCGCATTAAGAATCGTAAAAAACCCGTAAAAGTACGATATTCACGAGAAATATTTCTTCGATTACCCAAAAAAAACGGGCAGGTCTAAGTTCAGAGAATTTCAAAGGTTCCCCTCCAATTTTCATCAAGATCGCATATGCCGTTTGGCCCGTAAGGCGAACAAACGAAAAACAAACAAAAAACACCCGAGCTAATTTTTTGGGGGTTAGTGAAATTGAAGTCTTTGCTTTTCTCATCCAAACGTTTGTCTTTCCCTTTGCAAAGTCTTCGTTTAACTTAACCAGGAAAAAGTTATTTTTTATTTGAACTTTCAAATAACTTGATACGAACCCTAAGCTTAGTTCGTAAAACTTGAACTTTTCAAAAATTGGCCTACAGCTAACAAACATGAACTTTCTGAATGTTCATATCGTTTATATTTGAATAGCAAACTAAGCTTTAAAAAGGCTCATTAAAAAAAATAAACTTAAACATTTCAGTCCCAAAATATCCTTCTTTGTTCCATTTAAGCCTCAAAATAATGCAACTGGTAAAAATATTTTTGTCAGCATTGTAATTCCTTATTGTGTGTACCGTACCGATGTATAGGGTAAAACATTCTATCATTATTGTTGTTGCATGCCTTTTCAGCCAGGTAAGTAGGGCTACCCTCTCTTCTAATAAAATGGGTTGTTATGTTTTCCCAAAACCAAACCTTTCGAGCTTAACATACTACTGTACTTTAAGGTCAGAAATATAATACTATATAGGCCTTTATTAAACAATAGACCTAGACTAGAACTCTGAAACGAACTACGGAAAATTGATTTGGGTCTAAGCCGAATTGTTTTGTTAAAGTACTATTATCTATTATCTAGATACATTGCCAGTATATGTATCTATTCTAGACACAATTCATGTCCATTATCTATTATTGTATCTAGATACTTTTTTAGGAAGAGTATCTTATCTTTATCTAGATAATATTTTTGGTTATCTGGCACAACACTGTTGACAGGTCATCACTTTTAACACGCACGTTCTCATGAACGTGAACATGTCGATGGTCTCGGGCGCCAGAGATGCTCGTTTCTAATGTTAAGCTGTTGAAAAGGCACATTCATTAGGAACTGATGTTGCCGGAATGCATAAATATCTCCGCCAGTCACCATCAGCAATTACGATAAATAGGGGTGTGCGCGCAGCGTGTTAGTGACGTCACTCACCGGAGCTCGACAGACGAAATGCGAGCGCATATTAATGACGAATCACTTACTGCCGCCGCTGCGCGCGGACGAGTGTAAGACTGACCGGTGGCGACGTTAAATGAGCGGAATTTGAGACAAAAACGGTCAAACGAGTACCCGACGACTCATTTCATTACCCGGGCTATTATCAACGGGCGGGTACCCGTTCACAGCCCTATAGGTAATGTTAAGTACAGTGCCTATGTAACTCTTTGCTTCAGTTTGCTTGTTTAATGTTCATAGATTAATCCCGTTCAGAAGCGCCAGCAAGAAAACTTCGACCGCACCATGAAGTGTATCACACATCTGGTATATCTACTGGTGAAGAACGCAAAGACGGATGAAGAAAAGTATACCCTTGAAACGCTAGTGAGAAAACTTGTTACCTCTTATCTTCGTTCGGCATTTACAGGTACAGAATTGGGCTTCATTAAACTAGTCAGATATTATGCTAAGTAGTTTTAAATCACCGGTAGGATAGATCTAATTGACAGAAGGTTTAGTGTACAATGAAATTCATCGCTATCATAATTTTTCATT
This sequence comes from Sweltsa coloradensis, assembly GCA_024449915.1. Taxonomy (NCBI): domain Eukaryota; kingdom Metazoa; phylum Arthropoda; class Insecta; order Plecoptera; family Chloroperlidae; genus Sweltsa; species Sweltsa coloradensis. The sequence goes on along the minus strand of JAMZAV010002298.1, from coordinate 18,729 downwards.
TTTGTTCCTGTGTTTATGTTGTTTGTTACTAGTTCAATTTTTTTTACCCCCCCCCCCCCCAACCCTGGGCCTACATTAGTTTGTAATAGACCTAGCGTGGCCTATAAGGCCTGTACAATCCAAAAAAAATACTTGACCAAATTTAGGCCTACTAGCACTACGTATACCACAGCAGTCAATCCGAATTGACTGAATTCGGTTTGAGTTCAATTCGGTTTGACTTGAAGTGTATATCACGGACATTCGAAACGACTTCCTCAATCCTATTTCGATTCGAATTGAAGTTGTTGTTGTGGCAGTTTAATTTAAATTGATGCTACAAGATTGTATCAATAACACTTGAAAATACTATGTACTTGTATCTCTACCTACAGCTACGTAAATAGGCTATAAAGCCTAATGACTTCATTAAAGCCTCCATGACGCCATTTTATTGTAAACATGTAATAAACACCGCCTGCCTAATAATGGTATTCACTGAAATTTAAATCTCTAAGGCAGTTTTGAATCCGTATTGAATGCGTATTGAACTGTATATCAAGCAATTTACTCATGTCAGTTCACTTTGGAAAGTGGATTGACTTCAATGCGAATCGAGTGTGTATATCAAGAGACTCAAACCGAATTGAGCTCGAACCGACTTGAGTCAATTCGGATTGAGTGCTGTGATATACGTAGTGTAGGAAAGTTTCGCTAACGCTTTATCCAGTCGCGTTGATGGATGAGCTTTTTTGGCTAACTATTTCTGTTCTATGAATCTATGATAAAAAAAAATTTTTGTATGCGTGGGTTCAAATGCAAAATTATTTTTGTTAAATTAGGATAATTTTTAGAAAGTAGTGTTAATTGCTTTGGTAATACTGATTTGGCGATAATTACTACGACATGTAGTAGGCCTCTCACTAGTGCTAAGTATTCTCTGCTCTGGTCCAGGTGATACTCTACTTCACCTATGCGTGTCTCGTCTCAACACCATCAAGAGCTCCTACTTCTCCGAGCAAGGCACCCAGATGCTCTTCCCTAATCTTCAAGTGATCGAACTGCTGCTCAACTGTGGAGCGCTAGTCAACGCAAGGAACGAGTCTCGGTCGACACCGTTGCACGTCGCCGCTAACCCGTACAACTTCCACAGCCCGGTAAGTATACCGGAATCATCTTCCTTATCCTCTCGTAATGATTGTTGAACTCCCAATGGGAATATGAGAGATGGACGGTGCCAAACAAAATAGGTTATAAAGTGTTCTTATTTTAGTTTTAGGTACTGTAGGCCCTACATTCACATTCTTGTTTGCGCTGTAATGTAGGCATTTGTGTAGACTCATGAATTATTCCTTTACGCACATGTAAGCCTATAGGCCTAGTTTACTATAGGCCTACGTAGGCAGGCAGTGATCGTTTTTGTTTAGTTTTTACTTTTTACCATTTTAACTTTGATTTCATCATTAGGAAAATCTTCAAAATTTAGCTTTAAATGAAAGAAATATGAGAGGTTCGGAAATGGATAGAAAATGTACCGTAGGCTAGAAGTAGTAGGCCCTCTTTTGAAATTCATTAAGCAAAACGTTATTTCAAATTAAATTTTTTGAATGATAAAAAAAACGAAAAATCATAATTTTGCACTGTTTGGCAAGAAATACAAAAGTATGGTCGATATTTTTAGAATCATTTATATGCCTGGCCTACAGAAGCTGAAATGCGTAATGTAGAAAATTCACAAAAAGGTTCACAGATTTCACAAAAATTGACAAAAACGTTAGCCTACCATACTAAAAAACAAAACAAAAAACGGAGTCCCTTAATTTTGGGATAACATTTATTTAAAAAAAGTTACAATCTGTATTCAGAATCTATTCCCTACAAAAAATAAAGATTTGTATGCACCTTTATTTTGGCGGTCTATTTCTGTGAAGCCCATGACGTCACATAACGCTGTTGCGTTGTCGTCTAATTACTTTACCGCCTGCCACACGCGTAATGTTCGTTCTGGACCGGCACCTCCACCAAAATTTGTGTAAACCCGCACCCCCGCCATCTCCCTACATTTTGCACAATCACAACAATAAATAATAACAATTACACCTACGGGAGTGTTTCCCGACTAAACAAATCGAGAAAAAAAGGTTAAATATCACGAGTTAATTTGAGTTTTGACCAGTTTCATCCATTTTTCCGTTATTTCGCGCTTTACGCGAGATTTCGGACGTTTTCAAAATGTGTTTTTTGACTTCTTTACATCTCTAAAATGATGTAATTCATCGACAATATTACATTTTAGTTTAGGCAATAAAATGGACATATACACATATTTATATATATATAAATATATATATATATATATATATATATATATATATATATATAGTTTAGATTGGAGAAGGGTTGACAGGTTGGGAAAGCATAGAGAACATAAAGCCCAGCCTGAAGGGCTGGGGGCGACAAAACTTTTCACCTGCTGATGACAACTGTAGCTAATTTAAAGTTGTAACCTTAATCCACGACGCGTTTCGTCCTTCTGGGACTCTTCAGGCGGATGGTGCCACTAATCAGCTAGCTACATGCAACCAAAACTCACAACACATAACCAAACCTGTGGTAGGGCCATGCAAGAAGTAAATTCTGCAAGCATGTTGTCATCTTCAGCAAGGTGACTTCACACACCATTCATACTGGGCACACAGTCAGCACAGACAGTAAGGGGCTTCCCTCCCAACTCTGGTGCTCGGGAGACAAGAAATCCATGACTTACCCTGGATTCGAACCAGGACCCTTGGCAACAAGAGAAAAGCTGCCCCTCCTGCTGTTGCTGGGCAAGGGTGCCTCTTCATTCATACTAAGAGAAAAGGTTAGAGATAGGAAGGGTGGAAAGTCACAACACAGCACAACCAGTGAGGGGGCTTCCCTCCTAGACTCTGGTGCTTGGGCGACAAAAGAACCATGTCTTAGTCTTACCCTGGATTTGAACCAAGACCCGTGGCAACGAGAGAGGCTGCCCTACTAATTGTGACTGGGATTCGAAAACGAAAGGAAACAAGACTACAAATTGCAAGCTCTTGGCTATAGCACAGGTACTATATATAGGTATAGGTATATATAAAAAAAAATCACAAATTTCGTTATCACCATTTTTTTTTACCTCTACCGATGGGGATCAATCTGATTGCTTACCTCACGCTATGTTGGTTCCAGCTTGTGAAGCTGTTGTTGGACCACGGCGCGCACATTGACGCTCCGAACAAGGCCGGTGACTGTCCCTGGTCTCAGATCTTGGCCAACCCCCTCAACACCGTCAACCTCCTGAACTACAGCTCGCTTCGTTGTCTCTCCGCCACAGTCGTCTGTAGGAACAAGATACCGTACCAAGGTCAGATTCCAGTCACGCTGGAATCCTTTGTGCGATTCCACGAGTGATCACACGACGTGCACACACGGACAACAGGGTTTACAGTTTACACGTTTGCTTTCTACCGTGGATTATAATGCCGCTTTACGCCTTTTGACTTCTATTATATGATTGTTGTATCGACTTCTTCAAAATCATTTTGAGCTGTAGTTTAATTATGGTGTGGTTATGCTTGGGGGATGGATCCACCAGTTTACCAGACTAGGTGGATTCATGAGAAGAAGATAATTCGAGATGAAGATGTTTCGGCCTGCATGGTCGTGGTCACTTGGCCGTTTGTAAGATACCAAATAGGCTAATCCAATTAGGTACGTTCTACGTTTCAGGCAAGCTGTTGCCACCTTTCTCCTTCCCCAAATATAACCATTGACCATATATAAGCATTTATAGTAGGGTCGGATTTAGAGGATTTTTGGATGAAAACATCGCAGCAATATTGTAATGTGGCCAGGAACTATAGATAACTTACTGTTTTTACTGAAATTTATCAGCTCAAAGGGCAGGAAGGCCATTGTAGGGCATGTTTGGCCCTCTTTAGCCTAATACAAGTGCAATAATATAATTTTTTAAATGTCTTCAACAGAAAAGTCGTGTTCCAAGTGGGCCCTACTAAATTAAAGATTTTAAAATTGAAATGAATACTCGAGTATCTAAAGAAATAGGCCGACTCGACTCGAATTCAAAATCGCGATAATATCGTGCCCCAAAAAACCCGCACTGATATGGTACTTTGTAATCATACCACGATATATAGATCTGCATTAAAACTTGCTTTTCTTGTGAGACGCTGGGAATTCCATGAAAACAATAATTCAGGAGAAAAATATTGTTGCAGCAGCGTTGATTAATGATTAGTCACAAACGTGTATGTTACTGAATTTGCAATTAAAAATCCAGATTCCCAATAATTATCGCAATATCGCTAGCAATATTGATATTGTACGATTATCGCGATACTGGTACCCATATCGCGATAATATCGATAATCGATATCATCAATAGTTTGTGTATGTGTGTACAAAAATGTGTTTTTTTAATATTTATTTTATTTTATATAATAGGTACAGTAAATTAATCTAAATTTTAATTACCCTAGTTATCAATTTATTTTATCAATAGTATTTTAATGTTTAATGTTTCAAGCACTTTTTGTAATGGTATTGGTAATCAACCTTTTTATAATAGCAGACTTGGATTCCATTTAACGACCTTGTTTTTGCCACCAGCTAGCGTTTTGTGTCCGCAAAAGAGAGGTTTAGCTCCTTACAATATCGACTTTTCTTGTGAAAATAGAGCACTGTGTTTTCATCCTTCCCTTATGCACGTTCTTGCAGTCTTCGCCATAGGTCGGTTACACTGGCAGTTCCTATGAATGTTTTTGTAAATGCAGTTTTAAAATCTTCCCAAGAATAAATAGGCCTACAATCTTTACGTGCTAAGTACCAATGGTTAGCGGCACCCACTAGGTGACTTCGCGCACTCTCTAGGGTGAAAGTGGTGGGCCACCGATGCAGCTGTGACACAGACTCAAGAGTACAAAGTATGCTGCCGTATGCTGTTTTTATGTTTTATCAAGACCCATATTATGTTATCGAAATGTAAATTTGTACATGGGCTGTAGTTTAGCACCAATTTGACAACTTCATATGCTTGCATGTCCTTGTGATGTGCACATGAGTGATCAATGTAGAAGGCTTTTCAAAATAAATAAATAAACTCTGTTGCCTGTGTGGACCCCTCCTCTCCGTTAAATATTGCTACATTTTTCGTAAGGTGGCATCACATGATGATATGAGTTCTCATTTACAGCACCTGAACCTAAGCTTGTTGAGCTCTGTCGCATATCATCCATCACATTCATAAACGTCATGTCTATTTTATGATTTTGTTCTAATATTGCGGAAAGAACATCAGCCATTCCCACATCTCGTTTATCCTTACTGTCGGGGCTATTTGCACTGCTATTTGACTCTTCTACCCCCAAATCGCTTTGGCCAGTCTCAATGTTGTGGTTCCCATCAGTGTCCTCCGAGTTGTTAGTATTCCTACGCAAGGCTTGGATCTCGGGTGACCGCATCACGTCATTCTCACTATTACCATTTTCTCCTTCTGCACGCTGCGAAGAAGTTCCGCCGTACTCTCCAACTCCAATGTATTTGAATCTTTGCATTCTTGTACGTTCTCGAAGCATAATTTATCAGTTTAAAAAGGTGTTACTTTCACAACCCTTGAAAATCCCACTCGCACGCTCGCATTTTGCGAGTGACAATTTGGCTCTTGCGAGTAACTTTTATGGACGTGCTTCAAAATATCGTTTTTGCGAGAATTTGAATCGAGCGCCGATTCATGCCGCCGACTTGTGGCAGTGTGCTAAGTATGCCCCCCCACCCCCTCCTGCCTAACCACTTCTGCGATCTTCCAGAGATTATACCGCGTAAATAATTACCACAACATCACTTATGTAATAATAAGTCATTGGGCATTTTGTTGATGCGGCGCATATGATTTGTACCATCAGTGTTCTTATCTTATCTTATCTGCAAGTGGTTTACGAGTTTTCACGGTATAAATACTGAAGTTTTTCAGTACTGAATTAAGCCTGCTATGTTATCCTAAAACGCACCAAACGCTCTTTAATAAAACCTGACCTCAAAATTTTTCGCCTGCGGCGCTATTGTTGGGGGGCTCCGCCCCCCAAACCCCCCTTGCCTTCCCGCCGAAAGTACCTTCCCGCTAGGAGCGAGTACTAAAAGACGGGTGCGAGTTGATTTGTTACACAATTTTCAAGGGTTGTACTTTCATCTGGTTCTGATTCATTATGTTATGTTGATCATCAATCCCACTTCTGATTATTGGATGAGCGAAGCGAAGATTCCATTTCACTACACCGGAGAAAAAAATCCGGAATGTTTTTTTTTCTTTTTTTTCTGTTTGTATTTTTGTGTGTCTGTTAACACGATTCCGGCGAAACCAATACTCCAATTACGATGAAATTTTGTGGAGGCCTTCGAAATCTCTGAACTTAGAACTGCCACGTTTTTGAGCGCAATCGAAAAATTATTTCTCATGAAAATCACAATTTTACGATTATTTTTTATTCAAAAAAAATTCTTCGACTTATAACACCTACATGTTTTATCCTATTGTAATGATTTTTTTCATAGAACCTTTATTTTATGAATTAATATATTCAAGTGAAATTTGAGCGTAATCAAAAAATTATTTCTCATGAAAATCGCAATTTCACGATTTTTTCCAATTTTTTAAATTTCTTTGACTTATAACACCTACATGCTTTATCTGATTGTAAAGATTTTTTCACAGAACCTTAATTTTATAAATTAATATATTCTTGTGAAATTTGAGCGCAATCGAAAAATTATTTCTCATGAAAATCGCAATTTTACGCTTTTTTGTTTTTTAAAAATTATGCTCATCCAACAACGCGCCTGAAAAAGCGTTTGTGAAGCTTCCTAGTGTTAACTAATTATTAAAGTTTGTTGCTCACCCAATACTTGGATTTGTCTAGATGGTCGCCTGGCTTAGAAGAATCTCCAAAGGAAGAAATAATGTAAAACACGTTTATAAAACCAACTATAGATTTAGTACACTTGTATTCGTATCTTTTGAATCATTCACATTCATCTCACATGTCGCAAACATACCAGGTAATTTAAATTTATATCATTTACATAATAACACATTAGAAACATCCAATCAAAAACGTCATTCTTGTCTTCTTCTGCCTCTTGTCATTTATTGTCACCGCCTTACCGATATCTCACAACTCAATAATGCCTACATTTATTACACCCTTTTTAAGCTATTAGGTTTGTGTCGTTAGGGTAGCCTAAAACTAAATACAAAATTCAGAAATGGTTCACATTATCACTTGTCAATTTCTTATTTCTGATCGTGACCGTCCCCAAATAACTACACGTAGTGAGTTATTAAGTCACGGCCTACTTTGTAGCAGTTAGGGCCGGTTCTACCATAGTGCTACCTGCGAAAAGCTTTGCGTGCAAATCCTAATTGCCTAGCTTCTTTTCTAGGTTCATTCGATTCTATCAAACACCAGCATTTTCTGTGTCGGTAAAGTAGCCTAAATACAAAGTTCAGATATGGTCAACATTTTCACTTGTGTATTTTCGATTTTTTGTGACTGTAACCAATGATGATGATATTGTCTTTAAGCTTACCGGTACCTTGTGCTTACTGTTCATGACTCACGAGTCATGACATAAATTGTTTTTATTCAATTTTTTACTTTACAAGGTGCTTCAATTTTTGAACTTAGTTACTTAAGGCCTGATTTATTCCACACACTAATTGGATTATGGTTCAATTTGTTCTTTATTTTCATAAATGTGTACTATTGATAATAATACTAGGTAGAAGTTGTATGTTCCACATGGTGTGTGGTACAGATTTATGCTTATTGTAACATGTTTTATAGTCTGCTTGATGTCTCAATTCAAGATCATCTAAACAATGACACTGCACTGCCACTTTCTCAAACTTGTAGCACCACTTTTGTATAAGCCCAAAGCGTAAGGTGTCTGAAATCTGAATGATCCATATGGCTGTGCTCAAATAATTACGCGGAGTGGGTCATTCAGTCACAGCTTACTAGTAGCAGTTAAGGCCGGTACTAAGGTGGTGCTACCTTCTAACAGCTTTGCGTGCGAAGCCCAATTGCCTAGACCCTTTTGTTGGTTCATTGTATTTGTATTCTATCAAACACCAGCATTTTCTGTCCCAGGAAGTTAAAAGAAAATGTAGTACTATAGTTGTTTTGTACACATACTAAATCAAGTATATACCTATGGTCCTGCCTGCACTACTATAATTATTCTTGAATTGACATTACATATTTATTATATATATAGGTATTAAACTTTTTATAGTTCTTGATATTTACAGCCTACTATAACTATTATAAGGTATTTCTTAAATGTTATTTTTATTCCATTTCAATATACTGTGCTACAGTAGTAAAACTAAAAATAGTCTTATCTTATCAATGCTTACCCTATTACAGTTAGAATGTTTACTGCACTGTTAGTTCATTACCTACCGTACTATGTAATTGATTTGAAAGCTGTAATTTTTTCCAAATACAATGCATTTTTTGTCTGTCTAACATAAGCTCGCATCTGGTTTGACACAGTTGATGCATTTCAGTGGTGTTGACTGTTTAATTAAGAATCATGGAATACGTAGATCCATTGCATGTAGTCTGTGTCTACTATTATTCTGTCAGTGTATTATATGTGTTAAAGTCTATGGAAGTTCTGTATTGTATAACTTATACTGTTCTGTTCCTACTATGTACTTGTTGGCCTAATACTTCATACCGTAATTCATGCAATGTTGTCACAGGGGCTGTTTTGAAAGCAATCTTTTATTTTTGATCAAATTTGTTTCTATTGGCATTTATTAATTGTTAGAAATATTTGTCATTGTTGCAACTAAAATGATTGTCTAAAAATACACTGTCAATACTCAATATGTGATTACGTATGTAAATTAATATTATAAGAACCACAACAATAATTGTGTACAGGGGTTGAAATTAACTTTTTTTGCCACTAGCCCTTTGGGCTAATGGCAACAATAGTCCTCTAGCCCGAGAGCATTTTTACTAGCCCGCATTCAAATAGGTTATATTGATGTAAAATGATCATACGTGAATGTTTGAAGTCACAATATTCGTTGGTTTTGACGTGTGGGTGTGGGGGACTACTGACTAGGGAGTGACCGAAAACAAATTTTCACCATAATATTAATAATATAAGATAAGCCTAAATTAAGAAATTTTTATTTTGTTTAGATTTTCATACTAGGTAGCGCACAAGTACTGGAAAACCGTTGGGTACTCGCCTGTTGGGCTAGTGAAATGAGACTTACTAGCCCGAGCAAAGTTTCCCTAGCTTCGGGTGAGCGGGCAAGCGTTAATTTCGACCCCTGATTGTGTATCTTAGTAAAGTTATTGTGTTTGGGCTTATTCTTATGTAGCTAAAATTGCAAGCTAGAAGCACAGAAACTTAAGGTACATAACTTATTATGGAACATCATATTTTATTTTGGTTTGTCCCCTAGGAAGGAACCCAGTAAACCCTCATTAATTCAAAATTGAAGGGACCCAAAAAAAGGTCAATTTGAAAAAATACAAATTAACCAAGTAGTCTACCTACTAATTTTAAAAAAGTTTTGTAAAAGTGAAGAATCACTCGGCACGCTTTGCACATACACCTCGCGCGAAGCGCGGAACCCTAACGTAACTATGGCTGAAACATACAAATACTATGATTGAAACATTTAACACCATCAACCATTTAAATTATGTTCCAAAGTAATTCTGGTCCTCTGAGTAATTCTTCACAACTACCAAAACGTTTTCCCTAAAATTGGTGGAATTGATTTTTCTCCTTAAAAAACTCTGAGGAAAAATCGTTCGTTTTAGTTGAAAACGTTTTGGTTTTACCTATGTAGGCAGGTTTTGTATTTTTGAGATTTTTTCAGCTGTTTTGGTAAAAGACTAAAGACTTAAGGTATTTAAGAGCTAGGAAAAGACTTATAGACTTATAGTACCTTAATACATACGGTAATATAGGAAAATGTTCCTAATGTATGTTGAAAAACGGAAAACATTGTTAAAAAATCCTTCAATTCATATACCGATTGTAAATGTTCTTTGAACGAAGCCCACTAATGGTTCATTAGGGCCTCAATTATTTTTTTCAATAAATTAATGCAAATTTTAAAGTAAATTAACCCAATCTTATACATAGTAAAATACTATTCTAACAGTCTTAACCGTCGTACTGAGAATATATGATTGCGTCTAATTTCAAACTAGGTTAGAATAGAATTAACAAAAGTTTACAATAATACCTATTACATTTGTTTGCTATTACTAGTATGTAACTGAACAATAATAAAACCATGTATGTATATATGATACTGTAGGCATTGAAATAAAGCTCAATTATTAGTGACACTTACTGATGGTAATACTAGTATATTAACTTGAAGTCATAATGATGTTCTATAGTAGTAAGTTATAGACAGCAAATATATTAATGTAAGAATTCATTTGGTTGATGATGCCTAGAGGCTGGCTTAGTGTACGGTGGGAAAATATTGATTCGAACCAACAGCTTACCTTGAAAGTGTTAAAGATGTTCACAAATATATACAGGATTAAAGACAAAACATTTCGTCTCGAACATCCTTCAACACTCGTCAGAGTGCATCTAATTTTGTTTCATATAAACATGTGTGCATATTTAACTCTTAACATGGCTGTAAAAAAGGGCACCCGTTGATTCCTATCAATATCTCTCTTCCATAGACTTAATGTAAGTACCTAGTATTGTAACCAAATTGATAACGTAACATAGTGCGACAATGCTTGAAAGTGAAGCAATAATCTCCTTACTATTTGCAAGTTAAACACCGGTTTAGATTGTATGTATTATATTAAATACGGTACATATTTTATAAATGGGATCACACATTTTGGTAATGTTTTAATGACCTGGAGCTAATTTAGCTAATTTGCATACCAAACATAGCATTGGTACAGGTGACGGGGAAGGAATCGAGCTAGGAGCTAATTTAGCAACCGCTATTTGATTGGTTCTCAAGTGCTCTCCATAGAACAATTTAGGTTCAGATTGGGTCAACTAACAGCGGAGGCTAGTCAAAGTTTTGGTAAATAAATAGGTTGTCTTAGCTTAGCCATCATCACTAACTAAAGTATCATGTGAATGGTATTATAACAACATATTTTCCATAAGTTTACTTTCAGCCCCATAGCAAAGTGTGAGAACCCATCTTTAAAAGCAAAGTACTACGTATATTATTGTTTTGAGAAGGCTGCAAAATAAAATGCTTGTATACTACACCACCAATGTGTCTTTGATTTTGTTCTCCATCATTGGTTTTTACTTTCCTTTCTCATAACTTTGCAGTACTTGTTCTTCCACTTACATACTTCAGAATTTAAATAAATCACTACCACAAATAATTACTTGCACAACATGCTCCCGCTCATACTGGATTACTTTTATCTTTTCGACAATTATTTGCGAATAGATACTACATTATATTTTCCCCGGAACACCACCGGCACCTCCACGACACTACTATGTGGCGGCACACCGGTTGGGAACTGCTGATTTAAAGTGTATTTGTATTTATTTTTCACTTTTAACTTGCATAATGATGCCATGCATCGTAATAAGCATTGTCAACATATTAACACTATGTACACAACAAACAAGAGAGTCCACCCCCTCGGTCACATTCGACCGATCTTCAGTGCCTTCAATCAATACCTTCAATCTTCAATACCTCTTCCACCCCTAACTGGTATTTATTTATTTTGTGGCCACATTGCATCAGTACACAGTGGCGTATCCAGGATTTCATAAGGGGGGGGGGGGGGGGGGGGTTCAACCAATGTACGAAGGCTAAGTGGGGGGTCAGGGAGGCTCTCCTTCAAGGTCATTGTGGTGAAAATCTGTGCATATTAAAATTTTAAAACATCACAATAACCAACTTTTTTTCTACTAAAATCCTGTTTTTAATCGACAAGTTTTCTCTTTCAAGGTAATTTTGGTGAAAATCTGTGCGTTGTTGTAATGCATCACAATAACCAACTTTGTATCTTCTAAATCTTCTTTTGGTCAAATGGTATAAATTGCCTTTAGTATTGCGATAAAACAGTTATTCTATTTTCTCCATTGTGCAAATGATCTTTGCCGTTAAAGCGCCCTAAAACTACTAATATATTTTCTCCATTGAAACGTTAAAGCTTTGAGTATGGAACCTTTATATACTGAATGGTTAAAGTGCACTTTCATCATACTTTTTTGGGCAAAAGTGAGGGGTTTTGTCCTGTGGGGGACAGGACAAAACCCCCTAACCGGTCCTTGGATACGCCACTGTCATTACGTACGACACCATGAGTATTTTAATAATTTTATAAATTTGTATCTATACTGTCCCGCATAGTAAATTTTTTTCCATATTCCAGTCCACCATATGTAGGGCCCTGCAAACTTTAATTTAATTCCGTATTGTAATAACCAGTCTGTTGATTAGCAGTGTTTCTTCAAATCCCATTACACTTTGCGCTGCTATTTCTCGCAAAAAAACATTATGAACGTTATTACCTGTTCAGTAAGATTGGCAGTATATCCACAACGTGTTTAATTTGCATAGCGTTCTTAGTCCCTTCTAGATTTTTATCTGTTGACTTTTGATATCTGTGGGCATATTTTTTATAGAATAGTATTTATGTAGCCTATTTTTAATTTTTATATCAAATTATTATTTGTTAGATTTAGGCCTAGTTTGGTAAATTTTCACTAGCCTCATGGTTCCATTTAATTTTATAACCTAGTTACTACTAAGAATTATTCACTTGGACTTACTATCTTCTCTCACAAGAGTTATAATGTTGTGATAACTTTATACTAATTGATTTGTGCAAGCGGAATTAACCTTACTCTATTTCTACTCTCATATATTAGCTAATGTCCCACACAGTGCAAATTTACCCATGGCAATTACTCTTTACTGTAAAGTTTAATTATCCAAACCCTACGAGTACGACAAAATTATTCTTCAGCTGAAATGGTTTTCTTGAATCTTCATCGAACGTGGTACTACGCTCCCACCCATGGTTATGCTCCCGCCAGCACGAGGTATAGTTCGAGTTCCGTATGATGCGGTAGATGGCAGCACTAGTCTGTTGATTAGCAGTGCACTCTGTGCAAATTCACCAACACTTCGCGCGATGCTCGTATTTCTCGGCAAAAGAAACAGCTGTTGTGATGACGTGAGTAGTGAGTGGCCGTGTCAGACAGACTTGTGCAGTGCATGACACAACCGTGTTTACACATTGGTGATAGCCGTGTAGTGCAGTAGTTGAGTAATTACGCGAGTGCCTAGATTTGTAATAACGTGTTGACATTTTAGTATATCAACAAATGACGGACGATATAATTGTTGGTGGGATAGAAGGGTGAGTATTTGCCGACAGTGTAGACCGAAAGGATGAATGGGTGTTTCATTTCTGCCAAGTGAAGTGATGTCAAATTAGTGTTGTTAAATGTTAGGCCTAGCTTTATAGGCCTACAATGTTACTTTCTTCAATGGAATTCCGAGTTGAATGTATTGCATACACCCTAGTTAGCCTGCAACATGATCATCTACCCTATCCTAGCCGTTGGGTATTTAATATCCCTTCCCTAGCCTACCCAATTGTTTTTTTTAAAATAAATTTAGATTTTTGAATTGAGTTTTTGCTTTTAAGAGGAAGTTAACCCTTGCACTTGCAATATTTTTGGATGGTATGTTCCATTGTTCCTGCCGACACCCAGCAGCAGCACCATCCAGTAGCCATGCCAGTAGCCAACCCGCCATGATTATTTTATGCGCACATGTGCGTCAAACTGCGAAAAACGCGCCAAATCCAAAATTACATTTTTGTTTCACAATTTTTGTTCCAAAGATGACGTCGTGCCTATGTTCGAAGTAACACTATACGCAGCTACCGTGGATCTTCTTTACATGTATTTGTTGTGTTGTGTGTTTTCGTTTTTCTAATTAGCAACCGTAAAAAATGTGGCTTTATTTTATGTTGATTTACATTGAGAAAAGTTCCTTGTGACTTGTGTACGAATGAGGCTATCAGCAGTCACAAATAGGACATCTGAACAAAACTTCGGGACGTCAGAACACTGCGTATAAACTCAGGTGTATTTTCCTCCTCGTCAGTGCACGACAATCTTTCCTCGTATAGTCAGTCAACTTACGTAATTCGTAAGATCGTGTAAATAAATACACGTCGAGGACTACCAGGAATCGGTTGAAACGTCATGTAGAAAAAATAATTTTTCTTTAACCAGATAGAATAGGACGAGAGCCTGTAATTTCGCAATAGCGATTAAAAGCGGCAGATCTCCGATTTCAGCGCAATGCAAATTTCTTTACGTTTCACGTCAAGCCAATTGTGTTAGTAATAAAATAACTAATTTTTGCGAAAATTCATTGTCGTGTGACCAAGAAAAATTCCTGAATTTATTTTGCTGTCACCATCAAATGGACTTCAGTCATTCCTTCTGTTACCCCCATGTACCAAAACCCAACTTTTACCTGTGCATAATTTTACTAACTTTATTTACAATCATTCTTACCATTAAAATATTAATTCGTATAATTCCAGGCTCATGCATAATAATAATTTATACGCCAGTTTTGTTATTAGGTAATACCTATCGCGAAATGACTGCGATAAACGAAGCTGTGTTTTTTTTTTTTTTTTTTTTTACGAAAATGCAAAATATCAAAACTTTCATTGAAAACCTACTCTCTCTTTCCAATCTGACCCCCACCCATGCCTACGACGGGTATAAGGGTAATTTGACGGAAATGTTATTTTGTATTAAATTTATGATTTTCCTTTTCTAACTGAATATTATTATGAATTTACTTGGTTTTAGGCCGGTCGTTTTAGTACTAGTTCACTTGGTGCGGTCCAACTTTTCAACACTGCTTTTTTTTAAAGAAAACAATAAAAAAACAACTTCAAATGATAAATAAAGAGAAGAACTCATTATTAACGATTTATTTTTACTAATCACTATGAAAATATAACAATTTATATAGAATAGGAACACAGACTTGAACACAAACACCGCTCATTTCACTGTCATTTGGTCGCCATGTGCATATTTACGTTTGATGTTACTTACTAGGTTTACCAACCGTTTCACTAAAATACTCCAAACCTAAAACAGCCTGTTAACGTCGCATTTATTAATATAAATGACTTTCACCACAAAGGACTTTCGTTTTAATTTACCGACGTTAAAGGTTTTGAAGTTTTTTTGTTACTAAAACAGAAACGTGATGATTTTATTTTGGATTTTTTTACCTATTAGTTCTTGTAAAGTATTGCAGTAAGACAAAATCTCTATCAGGTAGGCCTTAGACCTATAGCCGCGATCATTCCTCGCTTCGTTTTTTCATGTTTTTTCTTTGGAAATTGTCGTAAAGTGGGTTCCGCGTATTTATTTTTAATTTACTAGTGATTTTGCATGTTTTGAACCACAACAACAAAAATTGGTGCAAAATTAGCATTCCGTTCTACTACCCTTGTTCCCCTACGACTTAAAGATGCGTTCGTCTGTGGGAAATCGAATAATTATATTTAAAAAATGCACATATCGGCCTACTTAAATAATATGGATAACATTTCATTTCATATTGCAAGTTAAAAATAAAATGCTTGATATTCGAATTTGGTTTAAAATGTCCATGTTAGACTCTGGTAAAATTGACATGATTAAACCAAAACTTATTTTAAATGGGAAATTGGGGGGGGGGGGGGACAAAGCGTGACTTGTTTTTTGGGCGGCCATATCTGATAGGTAGCCTAGGGTACCTGATTAGGTCTAGGTACCCTACCCACTACTATGTATTCAGGCTTTACCTGGACGCAGAAAACGAAAGTGTGACATTTCTTGCATAGTTTTAGCTAACGCAAGCGCAACACTTGATAATTGCAACACTTTACGTCAATGATCCGAACATAATGAACTAATAACGAGCGTGTCTTATCTGTGAATTACGATAGTGAGTGACGCAATCATCGTTTCCGTGTACATGTAGGTACGGGCGAGCCTACCTGTCGTAGGAACCGGTTTGTTAGATGCCGTTACGCCCGCGTAAACGTCACTAGGTCACTCTGGAACCAAGAATAGATGTGGAGGAGAAAAATAAATACTCATTGACTAGATAATAATATTATTGCAGACGTTTTCACTCTTGTAGCTGTAGCATCATCATGATATTATGTCTGGCACTTATTGTGTAACATAGACCGAAATGCGCGCGAAAGCGATGGTTTTGTCTTTGCCATATTTGCCAGACACAGGGGGAAAAAAATCAGTAGTTTTCTTGTGAGTATAGCATAGGACCTTTTTCAATTTTTCAACCCTTAAAAAAGCTCACCTTTTGTTTTTAAATTGTTTGTCGTTTTTACTTTTTGACCGGACGAACTAGGATGAAATTTCCGGGAACCTAGAACAGTTGTCACGGTTTTGGTTTTGGGTGTAATCGAATAAACGTCTCCATGAGAATCGAACTGTTACACTTTCACCCAAACGATTTTCCTCCCCTCCCCCTTTAAAAACTAGATTTAAAAAATGTTGATTTTTATTCTTTTAACCCCTTTCTTTTTTAAAATTCTTGCGGTGATTTTATAAAAAAATATTTCTCTAGGCCTTCTTTATTTCAATTTTTCTTGCATCCCGCGATGAATGAGATTTTCTTTTGTTCGTTGGTATTTCATGTGGGCATAAGCTTTCCCGCCCTCGTTCCCAGTTTACTTTGCAAATTATTTATTGTCTATCCTATAGTCATTACATTCAACATCAACAACAACAGAAACGGCGTCAATGCTAGAAAATATTTTACAAAAACACTTAAAATCTATGAAGAAATTTCGTGCTGCGAAGACTGAGATTTTACAAATATCAACAAATATACTTAGGTATAAGCGAGTATGCGACTGATAAGACGGATCTGATATGGAGTTGTTGTTGACAGCCATCATACGTGATGACAGACAGACAGATAGACTTGAACTTGAAGACTAGAACCGAACTGTTGTCGGAATCGAATCGTGACATCGAAGTAGATCAAGCCAATCAAGACTGAATCTGGAGCTGTTCGATTACTAGTTCCGCTCTGTAATTAGTGCAGTTTTTTGCTCGATTTCCAATCACACAAATAGATAGAAAAAATAAAGATATTTGTAGAGGTATCCCTCTAATTTCCTCTTTTATTCTGAAGAGGGATGTGTGTGACTGTGTGTAGGCCTATAGTAAGTACACTGGGGTGTGGTTGAAAAACACATTTACATAGATTGACAATACTGGTTTCGAAAATGTGTCAAATCAACAAAAAACTAAAATTCCAAGCCAATAAATTAACATTTACTTTCCACAAGTACGGGAATTAGGAGATGGCTCCAAATGTAGAAAAATTGCTCCTAGGCTAGGGCCTATGGCATAAAATCCTGCTAGGCCTATTTATCATATAATAATTTCCCGATAGTTTTGTGTTACGATGAAAAACACTGATAGCCCCACCCCCCTCCATCTTTATGTTTAGTGGCGTCGTTTCATGCCACACCAACCTGTTGTTTATGGTCTCAAACTGAAGGTCTCCATGCAGTATCTGGAATGCACTTAGCGCCACGCCCTTCATCTCTATACATTGCAGACCGTAGTTGCGATATTCTAGGCGTATGTTTTATAATGTGGAGTACAAACCATATTGTAAACATTGAAACTCGACCGGAGACTGAAGTTGAGAACGGGTTGGATTTTTCAATTTATATGTTGTATTCAATTCCATCTCTCAAGCAATGACATCCTGAGACCTATTATTAGCTACGCGTGTATTTAGCATTGTCATTTTTCATTAAAAAAAAACGCTTTCATTTTTCTGGCCTATATCAATTGTTATCCTTTAAAAACTTGTGTAAATTAGGGTTTAGGCCTAGTACAATTTTATTTGATAATTAGATCATAAAGGTAAAATGTATTACCATCTGAATTGAAATTTGGGTCTAAAAACAAGAATACCGTGTTCAAATTTAAATAGGCGTTATGAAGATCAAGACAAAACATTTGAGCCTTGTAGCAATTTCAAAAAAACATTTTCGGGTACCAAACCCAAACCCCTATAATAAGCCATAAGCGCGTCAAAAGTATATTTTTCTAGGGGGGCGAACTTTCCTAGGAAAAGTACATGCTGCCATACATAGTTACATAATATGCAACTAATTTCCATGAGTCAGTGGCGTACGGTGAAATATATTTCGGGGTGGGGGGGCTTTGACGAACTACTCAATGGGGCAGGTCCCCCACAATAGCGCCGCAGGCAATTGTTTGAAAAATACGTATTTTTGAAGTGGTTTTTACGTGTTTTAAAAGAAGTTTAGGGGCTTTGCTGAACGAAAAAAGAAAAGATAGTCAAATAATTTAATTTTTTGCTTTAACCTAGATGACTTGAAGAATGTAATATTTATGCTAGTTGGTTTATGCTTTTATGGTTATTTCGTCATTTTTCTAGGCGGGGG
Organism: Sweltsa coloradensis; assembly: GCA_024449915.1. NCBI lineage: Eukaryota > Metazoa > Arthropoda > Insecta > Plecoptera > Chloroperlidae > Sweltsa > Sweltsa coloradensis. The sequence continues at coordinate 160 of JAMZAV010002298.1, read as the reverse complement.
GGGGGGGGGGGGGGGGGGGGGGGGCGAGAAGATACTTTCGCCTCTCCCCCTCCGTAAGCTCAGGGGGGGGGGGGCAAGCTACCACCCTGACCCCCCGGCTACGACGCCGCTGACCCCTATTTTCACCTCTCCTATTGTATATATTGATATTATTCAGTCT
>JAMZAV010002297.1:0-95068 GCA_024449915.1 Sweltsa coloradensis | reverse complement strand
AAATTTTAATGTCGAATGACATTGAGTTGTTAATTTGATCTTTATAAACATAAATGGGTTAGTCCAAATACAAGTTAAAGTTAAACACTCTGTTTCAGTTTATCACGTCCGTGATGACGGTGTTCCCATGGACGACCCCATGGTTATTAGTTATCTTAGAGGCCACTTCCTTCTTCCTCCGCCTCCATCCGATGTCCCTTACAACCTGAGTGACCCAATGGTAATCGACCACTCTCTCTGTCATTCACCAATTATCAAGAGGATACTGAACGGGAAGGTAAGATTCAAACAGTAAGGTTTTAGAGATCAATTTTTTATTAGGACAAATTGTACATTTTATGTAACAACAACACAATTTTTAGTGTATGTGTCCTTTAGCTAAATAAAAAAAAAATGTTACAAATACTTATATAATGAGAAATTGTCATAATATGTAATACATTGTAAATAATAATTATTATTGAAAGGTAATAAAATAAGGTTCATTTCATTATATTATAGTTAATCAATAATATCAAGTGATAACAGGAATTTCTGTGAGTGTATCATTTAAGTAATCAATAAGATAATAGTAGGCTTTTAGAATTAAAATTTGTTTTAGTTCATGTTTGAAACGGTCATAGCTTGAAATGTTTTTAATGGATTCTGGAAGATGGTTATAAAGAGATTTATGTAAGTAGTCTGAGTTTACTTGTCCAAGTTTTATCGGGATATGCGCGGGACGTTCTTTCTTAAAGTATGTTTGAAAATCGAGGAGGCAACTGAAATAATATTTACTACATTTACAGGTAGTTAAAATTATTAAACCCTGTATATCTTTCAAAATACTAAGTAAATTTGATTGAAATTACATTTTTTATGTTTATAGCCTTTTAAATGCATGTTATTAACATCATATCTGTAATCAATGAAATCAGTCTGATACTTCGACCCCTTGTTGATTCCTGTACTCCTCACTTAAGCACTTTTTTTTATCTTAAGTGATGATTTGCATATTATTTTGTAAGTAATAAGTAATAACTTCACTCGTAACTATATCCATATGATTATTGTTTCAGTAAACATTTGTTAAGTATAAACAAAAATAATTAGCTAAAATACAACATAAAACAACAGTGCAAAATTTTGCAAACAGCTGAAACGAAGTTGTTCCGTGTGCTGCCCTGACCTCTATTTTCATAGTACGGAACTCAAATTTGGAGGTATTATACATAGGCTTATGTGCCCTTATTCTAGCCACTACTTCATTTCATCATGGTTTAGCACGTTCGTACTTTCTGAATCCCATGCAGTAAAATCAACACATTTTAGTTCTGTTTTAATTCTTCGATATGATAACTATAGTGGTTCCAACGAATGAATGCAGGTAGCGCGCAGGTAGGTTTCCAACATAAAAACTGCCTCAATTCTATTCACGCTAGCTCAGCGTGGATCTAGCACACGGAGGAAGTCCGTGATAAATTTTTGCTTGTGTTGGTAAAAGATATTTCTCATTCATACACAACGGTGATATTCCTTTTACTGCGCATTTAGTCAACCCCCACCACTACCACTTGTGACAAAACCATCTGCATTCTTCTGTTGGAGCCAGTATAAAACCTTACATTACTCTTTCATTGTCCTTAATCGATCTCAGTTTTTTACCCTGACATCAAAAGTTTTTATTTTTGGTTATTTTTTGAGAATTTTTGTGAGAATAACAGGACCAAAATTAAATAAAGAAACATGTCATGTCCAAGGCTAGGCATGTATTTATTAACCATTTTTTTAAACTCGTGTGCATGACATTAAGACACCTCTCACAAAATATCCTGATGGATCTAACAATGTAAACATAGTTCGGAAACGAATGCACATTTTCGGCTAGATTCGTGTAATTCCTATGCTAATCAACTAATCTTTTAAAAGAAAAACGGCTTCTTCATTGAATGTGGTGCACACAACGGAGAGGAATCCTCCACGACGATTTTATTCGAGATGCAATACGACTGGACTGGTCTCCTAATCGAGCCTAACCCAGACATGTTCCAAGAACTCGTCTTTAAGAGGAGGAAGGCGTACCTGTCGCATAGTTGTCTGAGCAGAAAGACACGCCCAGAGAAGGTATGTTGGTGGGTGGTTCGTTGGTCTTGTTGTAAGCGTCTTTGCTTCCAATGCAGAAGGTCCAGGGTTCGATTCCCGCTATAGGCAGAAGTATTTTGACATCTGATACGGACTTCAGTCCATCAGTTCTTGGCTTAGGAATGTGTAAACGGTGACTTTGGAGCCGTCCTATATCAATGAGGCACATACTCAATTCTTAGGTTGTTCCTAATTAGCCTTGTTGATTCTGGCAATGTCTGCGGGTTGAATCGTGCCCAGCTTGTTTGCTTGGTGTTTTCTTCTTAAATATGCCGGTCTCTAGTTGGTCATTGTTCTCTCGTCGATGATGTCGGCGCCTACAGGGTTGGCTTAATCGGCTTTAAATTACTGTCCCCCACTGAAAATCAGTTAAATGACTGAGTGGGTAGACTCTAAATACGTATTTATTCTATTTATACTTACAACCGGCCAGAGCTCGCCCTTAGTTTTAGTGTATTCCCCAAAACTTAGGGCGAGCTCTGGCCGGTTGGGGTACGTGTTGCAAAGAGAGCTCTCGCGCAACTTTTTATCACACCTTTCTTCATTCACACAGCCTTACTCATATCTATTTTCTTCTTTCACTTTTTTCGTCTCCATACTTGCCGGCCCTCTCTGCAACGAGCACTCCTCCGTTCCCACCCAGTTTAACCCATCCTATCCAACATCCTCACTCCTTCCCATTAAGCCCCCTCGTCTTCCCTTACGTTCCTCCCATTGAAAAGAAGAAAACATGGTAATCCACAATTATGGAAAAAGAAAATTTGGAAGATTAAAATACAATTGACATGGGCACTGATAACTCTACTGTTGAGTGCCCTAAAACAACATTAACTAACTTACAAGAAAAGATGGCCGCGTCAAGTACCTATTGCTGGGATCCCGAGCTATACGACGTAGAGCGCAGGACGTTGAACGAACCAATCAGAATGTATTTCTTATTGGTTTGTTGTTTGTGTTTGTGGTATATTGTATATTGGGAACCCAGCTCTCGGAACCTACCAAAATCATTGGGGTTTTTCATCTCTGTCAATTTTTTTGGACGATGGGTTGGCTTTCTACTTGTGGCAATGTGTGACAGGAGGGGTAGGGGGGGAGGGGAAGGGGGTGCTTGCTTTCTTTGGCATCCATTAGCTACATCCAGTGCCTCACTCTCTACTTCTTACACATCAATGGTCTTAAAAAAGGGAATTTCTAAGGGAAGGAGGTATTTTATTTGCAAATTGTATTTATTTATTTAACGTCTACCCTATTCAGTTAAAAACTGATTTACAGAGGAGGACAAATAAATAAATCTATTCACATTTGAAATAATAATATTACAACAACAATGTATTAAAACACAATAATTTTGGTAACAAATTCAAAAAGGATATTAAATGCAATTAATTAATGAACCAAATTAAAAAGATGAGGTGGGAGAAAAGAAAAGAAAAAATAGAGAATTTTCATTCATAAACATAACAATGTCTGAGTGGAATAAATAATCAGAGAGCATTGATGAGGAAGTTCAGATAATACATTTTAAAAAATGTTTGAAATAAGAAAGAAAGAAATAAACAGGACGATAATGTTATTTATTCCTAGGTTTTGTTCACCGGCACTGGTAATGGCGGCCACATAGTACAGAGCCAGGGCGAGGCCAGGGAGAACAACACAATAGCGGTGCAGTGCTTCCCCCTCTACTCCTACCTCCTCGCACTGAACAGAACCACCGTAGACTACTTTAGCCTGGACGTGGAGAGCAACGAACTGGACGTGCTGAAAACTATCCCGTGGGATAAGGTGGATATACGAGTGAGAAACCAATCTTCTAACCCTTTTCAGCACATGAATCCAAATGGAATCATTAACACTTTCAAATTTTATTTAACATTTTTTTTTGTTGAATTAAAAAAATACAAATTTTTCTCCATGCCAATGGGACAAAAAATGAATTTTTTAGAGAAAATTCAAAATACACATCTGCAAAAAAGGTAAAAAATGGAAAAAATAGGGTTTACCCGGACATGAAATAAATCTCTAGTATTGCTATTTTTTAGTTACGAACAAACAAACATACAAACAAACAAACAAACAAACAAACAAACAAATTCCTAAAACATCTAGTTTTAGGAAAGTGTTTCAAATTAATTTTGAACTATGACTTAAAATGATGCTTTAATTCAAAATCCAAAATTTCCCAAAATTTCTTAAAAACATGATTTTTTTGAAAAACACTAGAAATCTTTGAAAAAAATTAAAAATTTGAAATAAATGCTTAAATAAATGAGTTAATTTTGAAACTTGAAACTTGGGCTGGAAAGGGCTAACAATAGTGGTCACTTCCTGTTTTTTGAACAATGCCACAGGACATAATAATACAGAGTATACTCGTGGCATGCATAGATAATTCACAGGACAGAACTGACACAGTTCTCCACATTACCTTCAGAAACAATATGGCTAATTATTGAACATTTCTTTTAAAATAAATTACTTAGAAGTTTAAAGGGAAAATTCTATTAAAATGAATTAAATGTTTTTGTTAAGATTATATTAGTGAGCATGTGCAATTATTGTTCTAACATGTAGCAGAAACTATTTTGATTTCAATAATGCCTATTATAAGAAAGTTAATTGTAAAAAGGGTGGCTTCCATAAAGTTTCCTTGGTGTTCTTTTTAACTTTATTTGCGAGATACCCACTTTGTACTCTAATACATGAACAAGAATTTCTATTTACTTTTGTCTAGAAAATACAGTCCGTTCCATAAGGAGAATGCAGTGCCCGTGCCGTACTTGCACTAAACCGGCTTAGATGAGATAAGAAAAGAGATAAGATAATTTATTCGCCAGTTGACTTGTACATTAATTAAATATTGTTTTTTTTCAGGGTTTGTTAAAAAGTAACACTATATACAACATACAATACAATATACATACACAGTAGACACACGATATATACAATAGTAGGCCTAATAAAAGTGGCCTCCAAAATAAGAAAAGATAAGTCATAATAACAATAATAAGACAGGGTGAGTATTCCTTAAAGAACAGTTATAAATCAATAATGAAAATACAATAAGAAGAAGTAATCAGAGAGAGTAAAAGAAAATAAATAGAAAAGAATGGCCAGAAAATAAACAAATAGAATGGCTTTGGGTCTTCCCCGCCATCTAGCCGCTCGCTTGTGTGTTCTACGCATGGTTCTACGCACTCTTTATAACAATGAGGGACTGCATTCAAGGTATAATCCTCCAGTCAGCGCTCACAGTTCGTCGGGCTGTAGAGTGCGGATAGGGTCTCGGCAAGAGCGCTGTGGGGAAATGGACTACCTGGATGCAAACTCTTCATAATAACTAGGACAGTTTGTCTCCATGTTCTAACCAATGTGATTTCCCCCTCCAACAGACGTTATCGGTGGAATACTATATGATCCCTGAGGGCAAGGAAGCCTTGCGGAGTTACATGGCGGAACAAGGCTACTACGTTGAGAGCGAAATACAGATTGGCAAAACTCACTTTGCGGATGATTTCATCTTCGTGAAAAACGATTTAGAAATCTAATGATATAAAGAAACTGAATCTTCAGCGGAATTTTGGTCCTCCGGACCGGATTGCTATACATTTTAACCCACGGTAGAGCGGATTTAGAGTTGAAAACTGTATTCCTGTATAGGTACAGGATGGGTTAATTTTCAATTATACACACAAGAATAAATAATCAAACAGATATTGTTACATCTTGCTAACTGGTGATTGGTTAGGGCTATCTCAGAGTTCAGGATTCAGGAATTGAAGCCCTGGCTAGCGCGTGGATCAGCGGATGTGTAGAGATTTCGAGGACCACCGACTAGTGTAAAGAGAGAGTAATTGGTTTAATTTAACTGATGCCAAATTATTTAATATTTAACTAGATGCCAAATTATTTAATAAATCCTATGGAAATCTTACAGATAGTTCCATCGTACACTCTAACAATTACTAATTTAATACAATAATTTACATACACAAAAGGTTTTTTTAAAAGAAGCAAAGTAATAAAATCACACTATAAAATATGAATGTGACTGACCTAGAAATATTGGATAATTATTGATGAATGTGTTAAAATGTGATTGCTGTTAATTTGTTAGTATGAATAAACGAAAGTAAAAGTTGTATTAAATTAATTTAAATTAATTTGTTAAAATGTAAAACTGAAATCAAATGATCAAAAGAAAAACGGAATGTTTCCTTCAGTAAAATCAATAAATTTATTACGTTTTGAGAGTGTTAAATTAATGTGAATATTGTTAATAAACTATTGGAAAGCATATTATGTACATTTGTTAAGAAGGCACTTCCCGTTGCTCATTATCCCTATCTACCCATGCTATTTGTCTAAAAACATACTCTCGCATAAAGCTTGTCTGACTGATGAACAATTTAAAATAGTACGATATACTTTATAAGATTCTATATTAAGCTTAGGTCTATGCTAAAATGCCCTTTAAAAGTCGATTAAAAACGAATTGTTTTCTAAAAAACACATCAAACACACGCAAAGTATTGTCAGAACTGCTTTTTTGTAAAAATCCGTATAAAATGCATTTAGAAGTACTGGAAATTGATTGCATTTTAGCATAGATCAAGCTTTCCTTTACAATCCAGTGTTTATTTGAGTCTTCTGGCTCTATTAGTTTGGCAATCATTGTGTAATGTGTAATGTATTTAAGCAGTGAAAAGGGCTCATGCATGGTTTAAAATATTTGATCAAGCTCAAGTGGAAATGGGATATATATTTTGGTACCTCACAATTAGCTATTAACTTCCAGTTTGCCAAACAAGGATATACGGACAGTCCTACTGTCGCAAATTATCAATATTTATTCCTTATCTTCAAGAAACATTTACGGAAAATTGTCGTTTAAGGACTATATTTTAAATTTTAATAAAATCAAAAATCTTAAAAATCAATTTTAGAAAAGTGTAACCAAAGGGCCCTTCGATTTTTCTGGCCTAGTATCTGTACAATGTAAAAAAAAAAGCGATCATTGTATTTGGCTCCTCTTAAAGATTGTTCTATAATAATTGATTACAATGATATGCTTGCGATTTTATGAAACACATGTACACCCATCATTTCCTCGTATTTTGTAATATCCATTCAAAACCATGTTCAAAGTTCAGATCCAAGTTTAACAACTACTCATGTCCTAATATCATTGTGATTATCCACTGAGCTCTATATACTTACGTGGAGGGCGCATGCTATACTGTCACCTTGAGCCCTAACATGGGCCTAAAGCGAGGGGCCTTATCGACGTCCCTTGATTAAATTGCGATTTAATTGCGATTGCACCGCCGTCTAGATGTAAATCAACGTAAAGATGGCGGTTGTGGCTAGCTTATTTGAGGTTATGTGTACTAGCAGACTTATTATTACAGTAGGTTATTATCAGGGTCCACTCAGGATGCCTGGGAAATAGTTTTTTACTGCAGTGTTACACTAAAAAAAACTGATAAACACAGGCCAGTGACACAGGTAAACGAATCTATTATTTTTAGTTCTTTTGAATCTGCCGTGATTAGGGAACCTAAGAAAATGGCGGAGGGCAAACTTCCGCCAACTTCACATCTCAACATTTGCCCGGTAAAGGTAGGTCGGAGTAATAAGGACACCCGACTTATAAGGCCACTCGCCTGTATCTTCGTTCAAAGTGAATATTTTTGACGATTCACTTCAGAGTGTATAGCATCCATCGACCTCAACGGTAAAAAACTACATGCAATTACGGCCGATAGAACAGTTTTGACAGCTGTTTGTTTGTCATCCGCTTTTTCCCCAGGCGGTGTTTTATAAGAAAGGGAAAGGTAAGAAAAAATCTTTTTAGGGACAGAATAGTGATTGATATTAAATATATACTTTTTATTGAAGGTTAGTTTTTCAAGTATATGATAGAAGAATTTTTTTTCGATTAAATACATTTTGAATTGAAATATGACTAGGGTTTCACAAACGTGCTGTTTTGGGTAAAAAGGCCACTGACATAACCTCACAATGTAGATCAACATTACTGTCGACTTACTTGAAAGCTCATTGTTGGAGTAAACCCTAGGCCTAATTTTGTGCCCGTTGTTGTCAGAGTAGTCAGAAAAATTGTTCTAATAAAATTATTCTTAAATTTTTAAATTTAAAAAAAAAAATCATAAATCCCTAAATTTACTTCCTGTTGAGTATATGATGGCACTGACAACAATGCCCAAAGTAAATAAAATATGTCAAAAATAAAAGGCAATAATAACAAAGCAAACAAATATGTTGGAAATGGATTTTATATCATATAAAAAATATAACATATAAAAATGGCCTTATTATCAACACGTGCTTTTAATAAGGCCACTTTACACAATATTATTTTTAATTTTGTTTTTTGACAAATCTTAATTACTAAAATATGTTGTTTAGTTTATTGTATAACCAATGCCTTGAATATTATTTCCTGAAATTTTTGAGCCTCTACCTCTTCCCACTTAAATTTAATCAAATAAAATTCCTTAGGGTGGCCTTATTACTTCAACTTACCTTATATCAGATCTCACGTAAGTATATGAGCTCAGTGTGATTATCCTGCCAACGGAGTGCTCGGTCGTCGTGGTTTTTCATTCCGGGTTGTTCATCCATGGAACAACCTGCCGCCCGCCATCAAACTGCCCGGTGAGTCTCTTCCCTTCGCTGTGCAAGGAAAGGAACATTTGCGGTACGAGATTTCTTCCTGATTTCGAGTGTTTTAGCAAAATGTTTATTAGCGGCGACGCCGTTTCTTGTTTAGAGACTTTCTCACATTCTTTTATGGGATTTTATGTCTAATCTGTTTTTTTATGTAAACATGTCATGAATATACAATAAATAAATCATATTATCTTATATAACTCCAGTTGATTTAAATGGACCCTAGCTTAGAGGAGGTGGGAAAGACATACATGCTAAGGGAGGAAATGGAGGTTTCTCATGTCGTGGTCAGCTTTGTTACCGTCGATGTCAAGGGGAGTGTGGTAGGGGTTGTCGCCGATGACAGCCAGAGCTCGTGTCTAGTTCCAGGAAGTTAAATATTCCTCTAAATACTAGCTGATGTTTCAAAAAATAATTTTTATCTTTTTTCGCCACAGCAGAAATATGCTCATTATAAATTGTATACCTGCCGCTTTCAGCTGACTCTTTATTTTGAAATATATAATTGTAATAACTGAAGTTACACAGACACACAGAAAAGTGATGTAAAGGTCAAAGGAGAAGATTTGCTTTCTTATAACAAAAAATAATCAAAACTTTATCATTGATATCTCATAAACAACGGCTTTGATTGCCTTGCGAATCACTAACAATACGCCGATCATCACAACTAGAATGTCAATCATGAAGTACTTGGCCCAGGGCATGTCCATCGCAGCTACTCGCAGATGTGCTGCGCCCTGGTGGCGTAGGACGAACTCCACCCAGTACACCGCCTGCTCGAGGGGGGGCTGTAGGTTGTCGCGGTACTTCTGAGAGGCGAGCCGGGCCTGCTCGCGGTAGCTGCAACATTCAACATAATCATCAGCATGAAGTACTTGGCCCAGGGCATGTCCATCGCAGCTACTCGCAGATGTGCTGCGCCCTGGTGGCGTAGGACGAACTCCACCCAGTACACCGCCTGCTCGAGGGGTGGCTGTAGGTTGTCGCGGTACTTCTGAGAGGCGAGCCGGGCCTGCTCGCGGTAGCTGCAGCATTCAACATAATCATATGCAGTGCGAATCACTGAGGCCGCGTTAAAAATTGCAGTCCGATGTGTAAAAGGAGGCAGACTTGCTACTTATTCCATATGTTAATAATTATCTCACACAGTTGTAATGACACATGGCTGATACTTCACATAATTATGTATGACCAAAGTCTTACATGAGTAACACATTGGTAGCATCTCATGCAGCAAAATTCTTAATAGATCCGAACTGACCAAATTTTCATACAATCGAATTTCCAATTAACCTAGGTTTTAAATGCCACTGCAGTCTCACCTTACTGTAGTTTAAACTATTGAAATCTCACCTGATGGTATTCCTAATTTACGGAATTTTCAACTAATCACACTCTCAAATGAACGAATTCCCAAATGATCGCGTTGCGTTAGATTTGAGGCTATGTTCGGTTATCTTGAGACTTAAATTTGGTTATATCTCAACTGATTGATCATTCTGCAATGAGCGGAGGCAATCAGTTCAGACAAAGAGGCGATAGATCGAGACAATGGTTAGTTGAGAATTTGGTCGAATGATATCTGATAACTTAAGATATTATACCTTGGTTTGTAAAGTATTGCTTTTAGTGCAAATACTAGGGTCTGGTTGGTGATGGTACTGAGATCTAAGGCAACAGCAAATCCTCTATCTTGAGCTAGACGCAAGTTTGCGAATTGGTCCGCGAAAAGTGGAATTCCAACCATTGGAACTCCGTGATAGATGCTCTCGGACATACCAAACAACCCCCCGTGGGTTATGAAGACTAGAACGTTCGGATGAGCTGAAAGAATATGCAACACGTATTAACATTTTAGGTTTATTTTTTCAATATGTAGTTGATTGTTACCTAGTTCTGTATTCATAGTCATGCTCTAGCTTACAGACACAAACTTTTGAATTGAATGTGATTTAGAAAGTTTCAATCATTTGAATTTGATTAATATAGCAATTCATGTTTTAAGTCATAACTGAATTTTTCAGTGGGGACTTTAATTCAAATAATTTTAAAGCAAACCACATCTTACTTGGTGACGATGATGATCTAACGCCTCGTCGCTAAAGCGGTTAATGTATCCCTGCTTAATTATAATCACTTTTCTAATATTTAATGTTTTTTTCTTTCGTTCTACACTATTCGTCACTTAAAAAAAGTCCTTAAATTTCACATCCTCGCCCTAGCCATCAACTACCTACCTAGTACATCAAATTGCGCCACCCACTTCTCCAGTCTGATATTGTCCGGCAGGTCTGGTATCTTCTCCCCATTCCAGATCCACACAACGCGTTGCTTTAGTTCGGAGAAGGCGCTCACAAACTCATCCACGAGAAACTTTGGAAACATTTTCCCATTCGCAATTGTACCAAAGCTAAAGTAGATCACCCCTTCCTTGGCGTTATCCATGAACTCTTGCAGGTCCTGTGTAGTTATATAGAAATGTCAGGAATTGATAAGAAATAACCTAAAGGCTCAACCGAAATAAGGATCATTATAGGGAGGAATTGGAAATATTACTTTAAATTTAAATAATTTTGTTCAAGTGCGAGTTAACCACCACCGTTACAGGCAACGAGTTTGCCTTCATGGCAATTTGTTAATTTAGCAGTATATACCACGTTACCTTTGAACTTCAAAACACTAAACCTATGAATAATATAATTGAAGGTTACACTTTTTTATTAATAATTAGTAAATGCTGTAATTTGGAATTAATCTAAAGATGAAAGCCAAATTTAAAACAAAATATCTATTCACACAGAAATAGATTCAATCTGAAACGAAAAGCATTGTCATTCATTCATGCCACACCTACAGCTATTGTAAAACTTTTTGCTAAAGCAGAAATAGACAACAAAATTTAATAGACCAAAAAACATTCTCTTTCAAAACTACCTACAGGTGTTGGTCATTTAATATAATATGTACTTAAGTCCAACACTCGTTTTACCTTCAATCCTTGGTTCTTACTTTTGTCAAGTTCCTTGCGGGTCTGGTATTAAGCAAGCCAAATGTCTTTGTGGCTGGCACAGCTGGCTTTATGTAGTCCAGACTCACATGAGTAACAGCAAAAAGAAGCGACATGTTCTTCTCAATGTCTCGTACGTAGGGCATTGTTGAATCGTTGAAGTATTTCCTCATCAAATGATCATTATAGGGTAAGTACAACAGATGCCGAGTGAGCTGTTGCACTACCAATCTTAAAGTGTTACCAACTCTTTCAAGAAAAGTCATTCTATCAGAGTAGCTTGAAAGAAGATCGGGGACGTACGAATACGGCAAAGAGTTGCCGACTAGGTCACCCAACAGGATGCTGTGTGCGATTGGTGTCATCCCTATAAAGGGCGCTTGAAATCTGTGGACGAGACCCAACGTGCACTCGTAGACTATGGTGTCGAACAAAATAAGATCAAAGTGAGACTTATTTGAGTTGATAATGTTTTGAACTCCTGGGTTAGTGAGTATCGCCTCGCAGTTCTTGTCCAACAATCGAAATGAGCCGATAATGTTTTTTTATCTCATTTGGAAATCTCAAGTCAAAGATGTCTGAATAAAGGTTTTCTGTAACAAAAAGATATGATTTTTTAATGAGAGGGGTGCGCAAAACGTAATTTCATAATATCTGCTCACTATAGGAATACATTATTGTTATTCGATTTTTTATTGGCAACATTGCAACAAGACACATTTCCTACAAGTATATAATAATTTATTGTATTTTACCTGCCCATAGGGCAGGAAGGCTAATGCAGGGCAAGTGTGCCCTCTGTAGCCTGACACAGTGATAACAGAGTTACAAATTAAACATTACATGAAAAACAACAAGAGAACATGACATTTATAAAGTTAGACAAATTCATTTTTAAGACACATATACATAAATTACAACACGAACATTATTATGGCCTTGTTTTTATTACTATTAATCGAGCCTGTATTTGCAAAATGCAGAATGAAGGTGACATTTTCTGGTTTTATCAATCGATTTTCAAATTTAATAAAATTCATAAATTCGTTTTACAATGTTGGAGTCACATAACTGATTCACAGTGGGAACTTTAAATTAAAGCGGACCAAGTCGACCCTGTCGGCGCTGTCGTCATCGAGGAACGAACAATAACCAACCTAAGAACGGTATTTTAAGCCGTCATTGATACGAAGCAGGAACACTAACCACTCTCGTTGGTCTTGTGGTTAGCGTATCTGCTTCCAATGCAGAAGGTCCAGAGTTCGATTCCCGCTCAAGTCAGAAGTTTTTTAACTTCTGATTTGGACTTCAGTCCATCAGTTCTTGTCTTAGGAGTTTGTAAACGGTGACTTTGGAGCCGTCCTAGCAACGAAGCACATTATAATTTTCAGAGTTGTTCTGAATCGGCCTTGTTGATTCTGGCGTTGATTCGCGGGTGTTCGCACTGTCCATACCACTGATTGCTATATTTCCTATTAAAAATATCGATCTTTGGTTGGTTATCGCTCACTCGTCGATTGCGCCGGGGCCTGCAGGGTTGGCTTGGTCGCTTTGATTTAAAGTCCCCCACTGAAAATCAGTTATATAACTGAGTGGGTAGACTCTAAATAAAATTTATATATTATTTATTTACTGTTTTTAGTAACTCAAGGAAGAACTCATTTAATCTTCAAAGTAACTATCTTAATTGGTTGGAGTTTGGAATTTTTTACTTTTAAAAGTTTCTAATTACAAATAACTTAACTTTTCAAAAGTAATTTTTGATATAAACAACTTACACAAGAATGCATGTCGGTGGCCAAAACTACTTAGTACCCAGACGAACGAAATTTTATGCTTATCCAATTTACCTGGTTCATAGACTTTGGTAAACAGGACCTCCGTGTAGTTGTCTATTGGCTGTTTCTCCGGGAAGACAGAAACGACGGTGAGCTGGTGACCCCTGGCCGCTAGCTCATGTAACAGGGGTTCGTAGGCAATCTTGTGGCTGCGCACCGGTAGGGTGAACACTGCCAAGATGCTAGCCCCGTGTACAGGAGAGGCCAACATATATGCCACTAGGAACACTACTCTGACTAGAGGAACCTGTCAACAAAGTAATTGGAAAATAAATTAGAGATAATATGTTTGAAGGGCGCGTCAACCCCATAAAGCCGGCGTGATTTGATGTTAGGGGCATTCCTTGTCCTGCAGCCTTGAAATATCATTACATCTTAATACAACTTGGCATTATAGATAATGAAGGACATCTATACGCCCCTACCATATCAGATTTTTAATATTTTACATAGATCAATAAAAAAATGCAAAGTTATGTGGGTGTTTTTGACCATTTTGACGGATTCTAAACGGTAGAATATTATTAAATATTTTTGGTCTTTTTTCTTTTATCAAGTAATGGAAAAGTGCTATGATAGATGCCTTCATAATACACAATTATTGAGCGAGGGTAGCGAGCGTCTCCACTTGACTCTTATGGCTCGAATGCCTGTTTTTTTGTTTGCATGTTTTTTTTTTCTGTTACTGCTTCGGTACTGGTTGCACCGTTTCTCTGATCGACCTGAAATTTTGCACACATGTACATACCACCTAGGCGGGTTGCTGTATAGTTTTTGAAAAAAATCCGATTGTTGATTATAAAAAATAAAAAATAAAAAATAAAAATGTTCCGATCGTTATGAAATTTTGCAGGGTCAATAAGTACAACATTCTCTCCTATTTTACAAATTTTTAGCTTTATCGGTCAAGACCTTAAGTAGTGTAGATAGAAATTACATTTTAACAAAAGTAGCGTTACCATGGCAACGTCAATCAAAGAAATCAAAGAAATGATGTCAAGGTCCTCTAGATGGCGGTGGATTTTATCCATTCTCTCCTATTTTACAAACTTTCAGTTAAATCGGTCAAGACCTTAAAGACTTATTGGTATGTAACATTATGGGAATGTTGTACTCGGGTCGTGTTGCACGTACCGGTGCTCGCTCAACAACGCGACGGGACTTTAGCGTTTTCCTAGTATAAACTCATTATAGATGCAACTAAAATTGGCTGAGAAATTATTCCTTATACAACTGATTCTTTCCTGTGTTGGTCAAAATATTTTGCAGGATCATCCACACTTTTCTTGTATTTGGCTGCCAATTATCCTAGGAATTCCGTTTCCATTTTTGTAGCTCCGAATTATTTTAGCCACCCGATTGTCTGATTCTTCGAAGCTCAGATTGAGGCTGGTCAATGAGGTTTTACAACTCCACCTGGAGTTATTTACGTCTCAAAATTCCTTGAGACAAATGAACAATTCATACAAGTATTAATAACACAAAGAGCCACTTGACAGGTCCTAGGTATTCTAGATCTTGGTAGATAGCGTTAAACCTGAGGTTTTATAGTTTATTCATTCGAACGGTTCCGAGGTACAAGATCTAAGATCCCTAAGAAGCGATAAGCAGCCTTTTGTGGTATGATTGCTACAAGTGTCTGGCGACAGCGATCGACAGGTAAAAGTACTCCACGTGGAGTCCGAGAGACGGCTATCTACCAATCACAGCACGAGTATGCGAAATTCAACTAATAGGAAGCAAGAAATCTATGTTTAGCCTAATATACAAAGAAACTGCGTTGGCCCCACCTTCCACAGGGTGCCTATAAGCGATGGCTAAAAGAAAATAGTGTTTCCTAAATACTGCCACTTACATTCATTCGCTGAACTCGGATTCCGACTCGCTACTGTCTTCTCCCAAGTTGATAACGAAAGTATTGTTGTCCCTATCTCCCTGTTCGTCTCGTAGAATATATTCATCTTCTTTCTTGATTACATGCGAGACACACGCGCGCCAGTTATCGCCGGTAATTAGTTTTTCTTCCTCGCGTATGAGTCGAAGAACCGAAGAACTGAGCTCAGGTGTGACATTTCGCTTTCTTATATTCCCTTTCAACTGAGACCATATTAGCTCTATTGGGTTAAACACACAGTAATATGGCGGAAGGCGAACTATCGTGTGACCGCTTTCACGTGCTAGTGTGTCAATAACGTAAGTTTTTTCAATGTTAGCCTTTTTAATGATATCCATGAGTACAACTTTAATCGGCACTGGGTCCGGCACTGGCAAGTTTTCTTGTATCATGAAGTTTAATCATCGTTTGTTTGGTGGTGGACATTGTTGGTATTTTTTTTAGTAATCGCGAGTGATAACTGGCATTGTCCATAACGATAACACAATTGTCATTGGGGAGGTTCGGAATCAGTTGTTGTTTAAACCACTTTTTCAAACAAGTCGGAATTCATATCTGAATGATAGTCTGCTGATGAATCAGCGATTTTTTTAGCCGAGAGCAGCAGCAGCTTCCTCAGATCCAGCATGAAGGATGATTATTCTTTTCCCCCGTGCAACAGGAACGTCGAGTGCGCACCCACACGTTGAGTCATCCCACCCTTTTCTGGCAACATCGTGAGTATCATACCATGTCTCGTCTAACCACACGATTGTGTTTCCCTCTCGTCTTGCTTTTTTTATTTTACTTAGATATGTGTATCTCATCAAAACAATGCGCTGAGATTCCATAATTACACGACGTTTTTGCAACGTTTTAAAGCGAAATCCTAGTATTAGTAAGCTTCTCAAAGTTACTCGCTTGTAGGGAAAGTTACCATCCATTGCGTCTTGTAGTTTTGACAGTAAAGCATCGAGTGTTGGAACGACTTTACTTCTGTACATTTCATAAACCTTCCGTCTCACTAAATCACAAATAAAGTTGTCTATTCTAGAAAATCGTCGTTTTTCATTTCCTTTGGTCTTTGGTGTAAGAACACCTCTTTTAACAATTTTAGAAACACTTTTTCGAGATATACCCGTTATTTTTGCGGTTTTTGCAATTGGCCACTGCTCCTCCGATTTCTCAAAATGCGAGTGGACGTTAACGATTATTTTCTGGGCGTCTTTTGACAAAGGATGTTGTCCAGTATTTTTTGTAATTGCCGATTTCGGTGTTTGAGGTAACTGTTCAGGAACTTCTATTACAGGCTCCTCTTCATTAGCTGCAACCCACGGTCTCCACATTCTAGTAAAATGTAATAAAAATAATAAAATTTAAAAAAAAACGTTTGCCAAAAACAAGATTCTATTTCACAAGCATTGTTTTTCGACAATTATTGTTTATAAAACTAAAACAACACTAAAACATACAGGCGCGTACACTGCACACAAACAAAACGTTCAACGACTCAACGACCGACTCAACGAACTCAATACTACAATATTATAATCAACACTCAACAGGACACAACGAACACTAAGATCTGCTCTCTTGCACACCTGAAAGTACACTGACCCTTTTACCCCAAATACTGCTTCTAGGTTTTACCACCCTGTAGCTACCTGCCAGAGCACGCCCGACTCAAGACGCGAGCCATCATACAATAGAAGACATAATTTGAAATTTTCTCAATCTTATCTCGTACCTCGGAACCGTTCGAATGAACAAACTATAAAGCCCCATGTGGAGTTATTTCTTCCCAGAATTCCTTGTGACGAATGAACAATTCATACAAATATTAGTAACACAAAGAGCCACTTAACACGTTCTAGGAATTCTAGATCTTGGTAGATACGTTAAACCTGAAAGTCTTTACCATTTTTTGTTATTCGTTCATAAAACAACACTCGAGTGTCTAACAACATAAAACGAGAACACCCTATGGCTAGAGAAACACTGTGGTGAAAATCAAAGGTCGACTTCATAGGTTCTCTTGAATATAATTATTAGAGTTTTTGCTTCAAATAATTAATGTTTCTCATTTCATTTGGCAGTTAGATATTTATTAGGATTAATAAGTTGCATTAATTAATTTTGATTGGATAGACTCTACATACAAACAAATGAATTATTCCAGACTTAACACTTAGCAATGACCCCGAAACATTTTAGCATTGAATACATAGTTTGAATCTCATTAACCTTACTCTCAATTCAAAAGTCACCTTTTAATATTCTTACATCAATCTTGTCACTTTGTATACGTGTCGTATGTATTGTAATTGGAAATTAAGTCACACTGCAGTATTTTCCTAGACATGGTAAGTTATTGTTCAGTTTCCGCGTCTCTCGTTTATCATAGGTAAAACGTTGTGTACGAAGATTACCGGAGTTGAAGAATGTTAAGGGCCACAGATTCCTCAGAATTATTGGACTACATTAAATTATCAAATTTTGTAATTTGCCCTGAGGCGTTCATTGTTTTGTAACAAAAACTTTTCACAGCATAAAAGCTTAAAATAACGGTATAACATAATTCGTATTTCAGCAGTTTAACATAAAGTACCAATATGGTGTCTTGTCTAGATAAAATATGTTATCTTTTATCTTATCTAAATAAGTTTGTTGTTATCTTTTTCAATTGTCAAGATGAAAAATGTTTGCCTTATTTAATCTTTTAGACGTTGTTTAATATAAATTAATAGAACAAAATTAAGAAGAATCACTTATTTAAATAAAAATTACTCGGTTACTCCTTCTAGTTTACTATTTGCTATTTTTTTCATAGTAACGCCTATTTTAAAATGTCGGCAAAAGTCTCTTAGGGCAAAGTCCTTGATTAGCCTATTACCATTCATTGAGTTAAGTTGGCATTGCATTAGTTTGGCATTGCACATGCATTGCAACAATGCCCTCCAGAGTGTTTTAAATCTCTGTACTCGGCACCTCCACCATCAGTGTAGACTGGAACAAACATCGAACAATATTTTGTATCCCACTGTTTCTCATCATCCAACAACAACAACAACAACAACAACAACAAGATTTCATTGCTAATATTATTTCTGGAGTATATCCATTCTTCTTCCACGATCTGTAGGTTGAGTAGCTTTGCTCGCTCTTTTTGGTACTCACGCACCCGTTCTCGTGATTTTATGTTCTATTATAAAATGTTCATATATAATATCAATATAAAAGTATAAAACAAGTATAAAAGTATAAAGTATAAAACCAACAGTCTCAACTGATATAGGTAGCTTATGCGTAGCTTGTAAAACGACCTTGACTCCTTAGGTCACAGGTTGGATGTTGACACCGGGAATCATGTATGAAAGTTCTTTCCACGGTTTTCTGCAGTCGATAATGCAAATGATATGGCTTCAGTTCTTTTAAACAGTCTTTGGGCATAACCTCCACCGCGTTTTGTCTCTAGGGCGCCTGGATCTATGGCTTCTTATTGTTGACAAACCTATGACTGTCAAGGTTACACCGTCTTTTCGGATGCGACGTAAAGCCATTGGTTCCCTTGGTAGTTTTCGAAAGGAGTAGGCAACGTGCCGGTACCGGCTTTTCCCTCCATCGTTCTCAATTAAATTTGCACTAGCGGATTATTTATTTATTTTTTAATAGTGGATAATATTATCTATTGAAAATAGAGACTTAATTAAATTTAATTTAATTAGAATTCTTGGTGTCCTTGGATTTCACATTAATTGTTTGTTACATTAAAATTATTGTAGAAAGAAAACATTGGTAATCGGTTTCGAGTTTTGTACAATAAATAACCCAAACATACAGGGTGATGTTTGCGATATGGTATTTCCTTCGCAAAACTCCAGCTCAAACCTACATGGGGTCAAAACGCACTTCAAACAAATTACTCCAATTTTTTTCCAAATACTTTGTTGACAGGTTCCTCTCGTCAGAGTAGTGTTCCTAGTGGCATATATGTTGACCTCTCCCGTACACGGGGCTAGCATCTTGGCAGTGTTCACCCTACCGGTGCGCAGCCACAAGATTGCCTACGAACCCCTGTTACATGAGCTAGCGGCCAGAGGTCACCAGATGACCGTCATTTCTGTCTTCCCGGAGAAACAGCCAAGAGGAAACTACACGGACGTCGTGTTTACTAATTTCTTCGAACCCGGTAAGTTGGGTTTTGGGTTATCGTAACACTTTGTTCCCATTGGAGTATGGAGTACATTTTGCCTACAGATATGGAGTTTTCCGTAAATAAATTATTTAAAAAATGGCTTTTCAAAAGTTTGATGATGATGGTTTGATAATGATAAAAACAAAAATGACATGACAATTAAAATAAATTCTAATTGGCTCTGTACAAATTCTTTGAACACACCTACGAAAGACACATTGCAGCCTGCCATAACAAATAATAA
The DNA here is from genome assembly GCA_024449915.1 of Sweltsa coloradensis. NCBI lineage: Eukaryota > Metazoa > Arthropoda > Insecta > Plecoptera > Chloroperlidae > Sweltsa > Sweltsa coloradensis. The sequence continues at coordinate 75,094 of JAMZAV010002297.1, read as the reverse complement.
CAATAATTTCTGTTACAGAAAACGTTTTTTCCGACATTTACGAAATGAGATTTCCAAATGATATACAAAGGTTTTTCAACTCATTTCAAATGGTGGAGAAAAACTGCGAGGCGATACTTACAAACCCTGTCGTTCAAAACATTATCAATTCAAAGGAGTCTCACTTTGATCTTATAATGTACGACAGCACAATCTACGAGTGTACGTTGGGGCTCGTCCACAGATTTCAAGCACCATTTATCGGCTTAATTGGATTACGGGTGCACAACATATTGTCAAGCGACCTAGTAGGCAATTCTTTGCCGTATTCGTACGTCCCCGATCTACATTCGTACTATACGGATAGAATGACTTTCCTCGAAAGGGTCCGAAACACTTTAAGATTAGTACTGGCAAAACTGATGCGACAATTGTTGATCTTACCATACAATGATCATTTGATGAGGAAATATTTCAACGATTCAACAATGCCCTACGTACGAGACATTGAGAAGAAAATGTCGTTGCTTTTCTCTATTACCCATGTGAGTCTAGACTACCCAAAACCAGCTGTGCCAGCCACAAAGACATTTGGATTGCTCAATACCAGGCCCACAAGGAACTTGACAAAAGTAAGAACCAAGGATTGAAGGTAAAATTAGCTATAGACTTAAGTTAATGTTATATTTATTGATCAACTCTTGTAGGCCTAAGTATCTCGAAAGTTACTAATTGATTTTTCCCTATTGCACCATTCGTCTAACCGGGCTTTGATGAACAGAAAGTTTTATATAAGGCCTACATTGAAAATGTTTATTTAAACTAGGAAGCTTCAAACGCAAACGCTTTTTTTAGTCGCGTTGATGGATGAGCATTTTAAAAAAAAAGTTTTTAGTTTGCGTGGGATATCTTTTCTTTTGCAAGTGCTTTGTTTTGCTACCTACGCATTGTAGGTAATTGTTGTCAAGTTACTATTGTTAATTGTAAATTTTTTATTATTTGCCGTAAAAACTTATATAAAAAGCTTTATTTCTATAGATTCTGGCTAACTTTTTCAACTTTTTCTTTCAAAAGGTACTACATCACCATAACCTTAATGTTCATGTATAATATTGGTCAGAATTGGCCCAAATGGCACGAAAATATCGCACAAAAAATCAAAAAACTTATATTAAAAGCTTTATTTCTACGAATTCTGGCTAACTTTCTCAACTTTTTCTTTCAGAAGGTACTACATCACCATAATCTTAATGTCCATGCATAATATGAACGTTGTAGCCACACTAGTTTGGTCAGAAATGGTCCAAATAACACGAAAATATCGCACAAAAAATCGAAAAAAATCGTTAAAGTACGATATTCATGAAAAATATTTCTTCGATTGTACCCAAAAACGTAGCGAGTCTAAGTTCAGAGATTTCGAAGGTCCCCTCAAATTTTCATCAAGATCGCATATGCCGTTTGCCCGGTAGAGAGCGAACAATCAGACGGAAAAAAAAACAAACACCCGAGCTAAATTTTTTGGGGGGCCGGTGAAACTGAAGTCTTCGCTTCGCTCATCCAAAAAAAAATGTTTTCGTAAATAAACTTGTGTTGACGTTTTGAGTGAGTATATTCTGTTTGAAGAGACCAATGTTTTAATTTTGCTAATCTATTCAGATATATAATTTCAGATAACAACATTTCTTAAAAGTTTAGTTTTGGTACTTTAAACATTATCCTTATTTGATATAAAAGTTTTCTTCTGTTTTGGATAAAAAGATTAAACTTCTTCTTCTTGTTATTTCACAAGTTATACTTTCGTGACCCGTTATAATTCAAGAGAAAATAACATTGGAGGGAAGTTTTGTCGCGTCGTAGTAGTGAATAATTTAAATTATTCCTCAATTCCTGACGTAGCGTCATCACTATGAATTACATTTTCAAGTGACTGATGTTCTTTCGTTTATTTGTCTATTTTGTAATCGTTCACATCTTCTTAAAACTGCCAGGATAGCTGTGGACTACTTTTTTCATCAGGTCCCCGCGAATTCTGGCAGTCGCCCTGCTTCGCATCAACAACCTCCCCGACGACAATGGGATGAGAAACACCCTTTTCCCCTTTTCTTACCCTTGCTTTCGGCTGGATCTGTGCCTAAGTTGAGACAGGTGACGTCATTTTTATTTTACTAATTACCGACTTTCTTACGAATTCTTGACATTACCATATCATTCCACAGGGCCTACAAGAGTTCATGGACGACGCTAAAGACGGGGTGATCTACTTCAGTTTTGGATCAATCGCGTACGGAAAATTGTTTCCGAAGCCTCTACTGGATGAGTTTGTGGGTGCCTTCTCCCACATGAAGCAACGAGTTGTGTGGATCAGGAATGGGGAGAAGATACCAGACCTGCCGGACAATATCAGACTAGTGAATTGAGTTTCGCAATTTGATGTACTAGGTGTTGGAGGCTAAGGCTACAATGTGTAACTTTAAGTTACAACTACGATTGAATTTACAAAATAGCCTAAGAGTACTTTGGAACGCTAGAATGGGGACGAAAAAGTAAATAATGACCTATAATACTGCATGGCAAAGTGTTCAACTGTCAGTTCTCCTACATTTTCCGTCTAAATGTGACTTTAAAAACATACCAAATGTCTCTCATTGACCAATTCTCGGCTCTTCGATGTCGTCAGTGCCTAAATGGTTGGCTTGGTTGGCTTTAAAATATAAATCCCTTACTAAAAATTTGTTTTGTGTCTTAGTGGTAGACTTTAAATACGAATTTATTTAGTTATCAAATGTGTCGGAAAAATCCAAAGTAATATAAAATGGAAAAATTGTGTCTGTAAGGTAGATCAAGACCTTGGATACAGGCCAAATTTACGAACATCTTTATTAAAATAAAAACCTAATTTTTTATTATAATGTGTTGCATTTTCTTTCAGGTCATCCAAACGTTGTAGCCTTCATAACCCATGGGGGGTACAACAGTATGTCGGAGAGTATCCATCACGGAGTTCCAATGGTTGGAATCCCCATCTTTGCTGACCAGTTCTCGAACATGAATTTAGCACAAATTCGGGGATTTGCAGTTGCCCTTGATCTTACCACTGTCACCAACCAGACCCTTATTTGGGCACTAGACGCGGTTGTTCACAACCCAAGGTATAATATCATAAGCAATCAGGTCAGAACCATGTCAACCGACCATAATCTCAAGTTAATGTTTTCTCGACCGATGGACTTTCTGTCTCAGTGACCGCCTCTGCTCATCACAGAATGGCCGATCAGTTAATTCCTGACCGAATTAATCTCACACAAAAACCATCCATGCATAACTAACCTATAAGTCTAACCTAATGAGACTGTGGTCAACTGAGAATTTCAGGCAGTTTACTGCGATCCTTTGAGAATTTAGGTCAATTGGGAATTGGATCAGCTGAGACTACTTCAGTTGAAAATGTTGTTAGTTATTAATTAATTATTCCGCAGTTTAAACTAATGTCAACTAGAAATGTGGTAATTTGAGACTTTGGTCTTTTGATATTATGAAAAGGTTTAGCCTCCCATGTCACTTGAGAAGTCTGAGATAATATAATACTAGGAAAACGCTTAATTCCCGCCGCGTTGATGGATGAGCGTAATTGGTGCATTGAGCTGCCATGTGTTATGCGTATTATCTGTTGTTCTGTGAAAAAATTATTACAAGTTGAAGATTTTTTAAAAATAAATCATATTAAATAAAAAAATAAACATAAATTTTTAATTTTTTTAAATTAATCGTACTAATAAAAAAATTAAAAAAAAAACGAAAAATTGCGATTTTCATAAGAAATATTATTCGATTGCACTCAATTTTCACACGAATATATAAATTCATAAAATTAAGGTTCTGTGAAAAAATTATTACAATAGAATAAAGCATGTAGGTGTTATAAGTAAAAAAAATGTTTTAAAAAAAGAAAAAACCCACAAAATGTTTATTTTCATGAAAAATAATTTTTCGATTGCGCTCAAATTTCACATGAATATTTTAATTCATAAAATTAAGGTTCTGTGAAAAAATCATTACAATCGGATAAGGCATGTAGATGTTATAAGGCAAAGAATTTTTTTAAAAATCGAAAAAAATCGTAAAATTGCGATTTTCATGAGAAATAATTTTTCGATCAATTTTTCCTCCCGTGCTGTTCTTCGTTCAGAGTTTTCATAGACCTTTAAAAAATTTCATCGCAATTGGAGTATTGGTTTAGCCGGAATCGTGTTAACAGGCACACAATAATACAAAAAAAAAACATTCCGGATTTTTTTTCTCCAGTGTAGTGAAATGGAATCTTCGCTTCGCTCGCTACGCTCATCCAATAATTGGATGAGCGAAGCGAAGACTTCAATTTCACTGACCCCCAAAAAATTTAGCTCGGGTGTTTTTTTTGTTTTTTTCTCTTTTTTTCTGTTTGTTCGCACGATATTCCGGGCAAACGGCATATGCGATCTTGATGAAAATTGAAGGGGACCTTCGAAATCTCTGAACTTTGACGTGCCACGTTTTTGGGTACAATCGAAGCAAAGACTTCGATTTCACTGACCCCCCAAAAAATTTAGCTCGGTTGTTTTTTTTTTTTTTTTTGTCTGTTTGTTCGCACGATTCCGGGCAAACGGCTATGCGTTCTTGATGAAAATTGAAGGGGACCTTTGAAATTTTTGAACTTAGACTTGCCACGTTTTTGGGTACAATCGAAGAAATATGTCTCATGAATATCGCACTTTTACGATTTTTTTCGATTTTTAGAGCGATATTTTCGTGACATTTGGGCCGATTCTGACCAAACGGGTGGGGCTACAACGTTCATATCATACATGGACATTAAGGTTATGGTGATGTAGTACATTTTAAAAGAAAAAGTTGAAAAAGTTAGCCAGAATCCATAGAAATAAAGCTTTTAATATAAGTTTTTACGGTAAATAATACCAATTGACAGGTAACAAAAGAAATTTGACAACAATCACTTACAATGCGTAAGTAGCAAAACAAAGCACTTGCAAAAGTAAAGATATCCCACGCAAACTAAAAACTTTAAAAACTCATCCATCAACGCGGCGGGACTTTAGCGTTTTCCCAGTATAATTGGATGAGCTAAGCGAAGACTTCAATTTCACCAACCCCCCAAAAAATTTAGCTCCGTTGTTTTTTTTTGTTTTTTTTTTCCGTCTGTTTGTTCGCTCTTTACCGGGCAAACGGCATATGAGATCTTGATGAAAATATGACACGACCTTCGTTTCTCTGGACTTAGCCTTGCCACGTTTTTAAGTACAATCGAAGAAATATTTCTTATGAATATCGTACTTTTACGATTTTTTTCGATTTTTAGTGCTATATTTTCGTGCCATTTGGGCCGATTCTGACCGAACGGGTGGGGCTACAACGTTCATATTTCACATGCACATTGAGGTAACGGTGATGTATTGACTTTTGAAAGAAAAAGTAGAAAAAGTTAGTTAGAATCTATAGAAATAAAGGTTTTAATTTCAGTTTTTTGAGGTGTTAAATATTAAAACATTTATTTCTATAGATTCTGGCTAACTTTTTCAACTTTTTCTTTCAAAAGTCAATACATCACCCTTACCTTAATGTCCATGTGAAATATGAACGTTGTAGCCCCACCCGTTTGGTCAGAATCAGCCCAAATAGCACGAAAATATAGATTTTAGATCTTTCTCACAGCCTTGTATGAAAACTTCACAGGAGATTTTATACCTTACTCACAGCACAGATAATAGAGTGCTCACAGCCTTGTTACAAACAATCAAAGATCCAACAGACCTAATGATTGCTTTGTATGGGCCGTGTTGGTATGTTTTTATTATTTTTATCATTATATAATACTATTATTTTATAATTAAAAAGCTCATTCATCTTCGCGACTAAAAAAAGCGTTTGCGAAGCTTCCTAATATAACTAAACGATAATCTGGGTTACTTTAAAATTATTCGCCATGATTCGGAGAATCTGTCTCCTATTTCAAGCATGGTCCCCCGACTATAATACATTTTTTGGATGAGCGAAGCAAAGACTTCAATTTCACTGACCCCCCAAAAAATTTAGCTCGGGTGTTTTTTTTGTTTGTTTGATTCTTTTTCTTTTTCTTTTTTTTTTTGGTCTGTTTGTTTGCTCTCTACTGGGAAAACGGCAAATGCGATCTTGATTTAAATTTGAGGGGACCTTTGAAATCTCTGAACTTAGAGGTGTATTGTTTTTGGTTACAATCGAAGAAATATTTCTCATGAATATCGTACTTTTACGTTTTTTTTCGATTTTAAGTGCGATATTTTCGTGACATTTGGGCCGATTCTGAACAAGCGGGTGGGGCTACAACGTTCATATTTTACATGTACATTAAGGTAATGGTTATGTGTTGCTTTATGAAAGGAAAAGTTAAAAAAGTTAGCCAGAATCCATAGAATAAAGGTTTTAATATGAGTTTTTTTTACTTTTATAATAACAATCAACAAGTTACAATAGAAACTTGACCACAATTACCAACAATGCATTTAAAAAGCAATTGCAAAGGAAAAGTGGTCCTAAGCAAACTAAAAACTAACAAAAAAGCTCATCCATCAACGCGGAGGGACTTAGCGTTTTCCTAGTTAAAATATAGTGCAAGTCTGCCTCCTTAGTGAATCGCACTGCATATGATTATGTTGAATGTTGCAGCTACCGCGAGCAGTCCCGGCTCGCCTCTCAGAAGTACCGCGACAACCTACAGCCCCCCCTCGAGCAGGCGGTGTACTGGGTGGAGTTCGTCCTACGCCACCAGGGCGCAGCACATCTGCGAGTAGCTGCGATGGACATGCCCTGGGCCAAGTACTTCATGCTGATGATTATGTTGAATGTTGCAGCTACCGCGAGCAGGCCCGGCTCGCCTCTCAGAAGTACCGCGACAACCTACAACCCCCCTCGAGCAGGCGGTGTACTAGGTAGAGTTCGTCCTACGCCACCAGGGCGCAGCACATCTGCGAGTAGCTGCGATGGACATGCCCTGGGCCAAGTACTTCATGCTGATGATTATGTTGAATGTTGCAGGTACCGCGAGCAGGCCCGGCTCGCCTCTCAGAAGTACCGCGACAACCTACAGCCCCCCCTCGAGCAGGCGGTGTACTGGGTGGAGTTCGTCCTACGCCACCAGGGCGCAGCACATCTGCGAGTAGCTGCGATGGACATGCCCTGGGCCAAGTACTTCATGCTGATGATTATGTTGAATGTTGCAGCTACCGCGAGCAGGCCCGGCTCGCCTCTCAGAAGTACCGCGACAACCTACAGCCCCCCTAGAGCAGGCGGTGTACTGGGTGGAGTTCGTCCTACGCCACCAGGGCGCAGCACATCTGCGAGTAGCTGCGATGGACATGCCCTGGGCCAAGTACTTCATGCTGATGATTATGTTGAATGTTGCAGCTACCGCGAGCAGGCCCGGCTCGCCTCTCAGAAGTACCGCGACAACCTACAGCCCCCCCTAGAGCAGGCGGTGTACTGGGTGGAGTTCGTCCTACGCCACCAGGGCGCAGCACATCTGCGAGTAGCTGCGATGGACATGCCCTGGGTCAAGTACTTCATGCTGATGATTATGTTGAATGTTGCAGCTACCGCGAGCAGGCCCGGCTCGCCTCTCAGAAGTACCGCGACAACCTACAGCCCCCCCCTCGAGCAGGCGGTGTACTGGGTGGAGTTCGTCCTACGCCACCAGGGCGCAGCACATCTGCGAGTAGCTGCGATGGACATGCCCTGGGCCAAGTACTTCATGCTGATGATTATGTTGAATGTTGCAGCTACCGCGAGCAGGCCCGGCTTGCCTCTCAGAAGTACCGCGACAACCTACAGCCCCCCCTAGAGCAGGCGGTTGTACTGGGTGGAGTTCGTCCTACGCCACCAGGGCGCAGCACATCTGCGAGTAGCTGCGATGGACATGCCCTGGGCCAAGTACTTCATGCTGATGATTATGTTGAATGTTGCAGCTACCGCGAGCAGGCCCGGCTCGCCTCTCAGAAGTACCGCGACAACCTACAGCCCCCCCTCGAGCAGGCGGTGTACTGGGTGGAGTTCGTCCTACGCCACCAGGGCGCAGCACATCTGCGAGTAGCTGCGATGGACATGCCCTGGGCCAAGTACTTCATGCTGATGATTATGTTGAATGTTGCAGCTACCGCGAGCAGGCCCGGCTCGCCTCTCAGAAGTACCGCGACAACCTACAGCCCCCCCTCGAGCAGGCGGTGTACTGGGTGGAGTTCGTCCTACGCCACCAGGGCGCAGCACATCTGCGAGTAGCTGCGATGGACATGCCCTGGGCCAAGTACTTCATGCTGATGATTATGTTGAATGTTGCAGCTACCGCGAGCAGGCCCGGCTCGCCTCTCAGAAGTACCGCGACAACCTACAGCCACCCCTTGAGCAGCCGGTGTACTGGGTGGAGTTCGTCCTACGCCACCAGGGCGCAGCACATCTGCGAGTAGCTGCGATGGACATGCCCTGGGCCAAGTACTTCATGCTGATGATTATGTTGAATGTTGCAGCTACCGCGAGCAGGCCCGGCTCGCCTCTCAGAAGTACCGCGACAACCTACAGCCACCCCTCGAGCAGGCGGTGTACTGGGTGGAGTTCGTCCTACGCCACCAGGGCGCAGCACATCTGCGAGTAGCTGCGATGGACATGCCCTGGGCCAAGTACTTCATGCTGATGATTATGTTGAATGTTGCAGGTACCGCGAGCAGGCCCGGCTCGCCTCTCAGAAGTACCGCGACAACCTACAGCCCCCCCTCGAGCAGGCGGTGTACTGGGTGGAGTTCGTCCTACGCCACCAGGGCGCAGCACATCTGCGAGTAGCTGCGATGGACATGCCCTGGGCCAAGTACTTTATGATTGATATTCTAGTTGTGATGATCGGCGTATTGTTATTGATTCGCAAGGCAATCAATGCCGTTGTTTATGAGATAAGAATGTTATAAGTTTTGGTAATTTTTCTTTTTAGGCAGTGAATCTACTTTATATCCTTTACTTTTTTGTCTGTCCTCTGTCTGAGTTTATCATTACCACGATAAAACTTCAATTATTGCAATTATATTGTACCGTGAACTTCAATGGGCAATTACCCCAAAACATAATTTTTCCCCATAATCGTCTTTAACTTGCTAATTTTTTGTTGTGCATAGATACTAGACCATGGTACCAATATAAAATAGCCCTTTATAACGTCGTGTCATGAAACTGTGCACAAATATTCACTCACGCACGCAAAAATATACCATCCAAAATCACACTTCATTTTGGTAATCGTCATATTTTTTTTTACCGATCCACTTCTTCTAATTACAACACAACACATAGTGGATTAACAGAGAAAGCTACCGAGTTTGTCAATGATACCTCTTAAAATAAGTTATCTTACTTTCGTACCCAAAATAAGGTGTAATCACTGTATTATGTATAATTTAGATGGATTAAGTTTGATCTTAATTATTTGAACTGTTACATTTTCAGATTTTATATGACAAGATTCCATTGATAAGTATCATCATTGTTTATATATCGAAAGTGTACATTATTCTTTATCAATCCATGTATTTCTGGAACTTTGTTCTGTTATGGATAAATAAATAAATAAACAAACAAAACAAACTCCAAAATTCCGCTGGGAGATTGAGTAAACTTTGCAATCTTTACCCGTATTTCATACTCGCTATGTTTTCCATAGTATTGTCACAGATGATGGACTACACTGTGTTATATGCATTTTAAAACATGTGTTATAATTTATTAAATTACTATCCAGAGATTACAAAAGCTTTCCTAATCAGGTGATTAAACCCAGGTCTCCCACATTCCGGGTATAAGGACGCCTTATCCAACTAGATTAGGAAAACGCCAACGTCGTTGTTAGACGAGTGAGCGAGTCATGTACATGAATACGTGAAAACATCTGCATACTAGTTGATTGATATATAGGTATGAATGATAGGGTTTTAAGTTTATTTGTTATGAGGGCGCGTCGACTGTAAGGCCATTATGCGCCACTTTAGCCTATGATAGGCTAGGGAGGAAAGACCAAAGATGTTTATATCCAGTCTTAGGTATAGGGGTAGAAAAGGGAATGTTACCGGGTACTCAACACATGGCTCACTCACTCGTCTTACAACGACTTTGGCGTTTTCCTAGTTCTATTACAATTTAGTAATTAAAAAAAACGTCTATTCTTTTGTGTGAATTTGCGTTATGCTTATGTTTTTTTGTCCCTTCATTGTATGTGTGTTTGTACAAGTCGGGTTAAATTAATGAAAAAAATTATAACAATGATCAGGTGTATATGTCAGAATGTCAGAAGCTATCTCAACTCTTGTCCAATAGGCCAGAGTGGCGCATTATGAAACACCTCACGGTTGAGGCACCCTTATTACAAATAAACTTTAAAAAACTAAATTATTTCATCTATAGGTTTCATATTGTAACATTATTAAAATTTTAATTGGATGAGCGTAGCGAGCGTAGCGAGCGAAGCGAAGATTCCATTTCACTACACTGGGAAAAAAAATCCGGAATGTTTTTTTTTTTTTTCTTTCTTTCTTTTTGTATTTTTGTGTGTTTGTTAACACGATTCCGGCTAAACCGATACTCCGATTGCAATGAAAGTTTATGGAGACCTTTGAAGTCTCTGAACTTAGAACTGCCACGTTTTTGAGCGCAATCGGGAAATTTTTTCTCATAAAAAACGCAATTTTACGATTTTTTTCGATTTTTAAAAAATTTCTTTGACTTATAACACCTACATGCTTTATCCTATTGTAATGATTTTTTCACAGAACCTTAATATTATGAATTAATATATTCGTGTTAAATTTGAGCGCAATCGAATAATTATTTCTTATGCAAATTGCAATTTTACGATTTTTTTCTTTAAAAAAAATTACGATTAATTAAAACAATTAAGTTAATTTTTTATTTTATTTAATTTAATTATAAAAATTAAGTTAATTTTTTATTTTATTTAATTTAATTAAAAAAAATCTTCGACTAAGTAATGATTTTTTCACAGAACAGAAAATCCGCGTAACACATGGCATCTCAATGCACCATATACGCTCATCCAACAACGCGGCGGGACTTAAGCGTTTTCCTAGTAAATTTAAATGGAAATTATTCGGCACTATTTTCTTTTGCGTTGCAACACAAATGCGAGTTTAATCGCTATGGTGTAGGACATGGTGGTATATATCTTTAGGTGATTTCACTGCCAGAATTCTGTGGTCGCTTAATGCACGCAGTGTAGGCGGTCGCCGACAGAATGCGCGACGTGTCAGGTGGTAGTCACGTGACGTAGAACTTACAAGATGGCGGCCTTGGGGACCAATCAGACGGCTCGAATTTGGAAATTCGAATGTTCCGCCTACGGATCTAAATGCACGGCCTTCAATAAAGTGTATACACACCGCCATCTCTCAAGGTATTAGAGTCGATAAAGAAGTTTGAAAAAACTTCTTTATCGACTTTCTCGTCACGTGACTACCACCTGACACGTCGCGATCCTGGCGGATTCCGTCTGAACTGCGTGCATTAAGCGACCACAAAAATAGCATTGCTGGATACGTCAGTGAAATCACCTAAAGATATATACCACTATGGTGTAGGATAGTGAAGTCACGGCCGTCTTGATGTGAATTGTTACCTTTACCAGTCGATAAAGAAACGGGAAAACTTCTTTATCGACTCTGCCTGTACATACATCCAGGCGGCGGTGAAAGTTAAGTCTTTGAAAGGCTGTGGATGATGTATTGTTGAGAGAACGTCAACCGACGCCATTTTTGCCTATCTTGCTCGCATTCTGCACATTCGAAGTCATGCTTCACTTTACTCGAAATAATTACAATACATTTCGTTATTCGTGAATAATGTTAACCAAAATTCTCGATGAAACATTACGAAGAAGTTCTGTCTTGGTTTGGGAATGGTATGTAGGGCGTGTGTTCTTTGAGATAAGAGAATTTCTTTGATTTTTCTTCGGTTTTCTCGTCTTGGCTAGTTGCAAAGACATTTGGTTTTTCTTCTGTCGACCAAAGACGCATTCAGCAAACCAAACATGGACTTCCACCACTGTGGCTCGATATGTCCAGCACGGGTCTGTCCGCTCAACCTGTCGTAGATATATTCCTCTATCAGCTTGGGTTCTAGGTTTCCCCCTTTCCTCCCCTTACCCGTGGCTGGTTCTGACCAGCATGGGACTTTCCTTCCTACATCCCCTATAGGCTTGAGTGGTGGATTATGACCGAACGGTTGACGCTCCCTTGAATTTAAATAATCCAAACGACCACGACGAGAGAACCACTCTTACCATCCCCTACTCTTGGCTGTTTCTGACCAGCATGGGACTTTCCTTGCTACATCCTCTAGGCTAGAATAATGCATTATGACAACCGTGCCCTTAAATCTTCATTATCCAAACGACCACGACGAGAGAACCACTCTTACCACCCTCTACCCCGTCTAGGCCCGGGGTAGAATAGGCCCAGAGCATGGCTCTGCTAATCGTACAAGGCGATTCAAGAGAAAAAATCCACCTCGCAAACATCAGCTAGTAAGAGCGGAGTATCTTACTCCCCAAACTAGAGGCGAGCTCTGGCAATCGTCGTCGGGGACCTTGCCCCCTTCCCTTGACGACCCCCCGGCGACGATGACAATGACACAACGAACGATGACAAAGACGATGACGACCGCGACGTGAGAAAAAACCCCCCTTCCTCCCCTTACCCGTGGCTGGTTCTGACCAGCATGGGCTCCTCCTCCCCACCCCCCTTAGGCTAGAGTGGTGCATTATGACCTAACGGTTGACGCGTCCTTAATCCAAATAAACCAAAACTTAACCAAAAACCCTTACCCGTGGCTGGTTCTGACCAGCATGGGAGCTTTCCTTGCTACATCCTCTAGGCTAGAATAATGCATTATGACAACCGTGCCCTTAAATCTTCATTATCCAAACGACCGAGACGTGAGAACCAAGGTCCTCTAGATCTCCGCCACCTGGCGGAGGCTCGTCTAACTCGCTCGTGTGGCCACTAGGTTAGGTCGTCGCAACCCGTTCCACTATGTATAGCAGCCATTACGGTGATTTGCACGAGAAATAGAGGGAATTTTAAAAAGCAAAGTGAACATTACTTATAGCGCGCCCTAAAACTTGACCATAAAATGACGATGTAGAGGCCAGAAAAGATTCGCGTGCATTTTGAGATAATAAAATTGACAACCCAATAATAATGAAGCTAGTAATTTGTTGCAATGTAATTAATAAAATGAAATAATTTTAAATACACTTTGTTATAACTTTGGGTTTGTTATAGTGTGATGTGTAGGATATCCACGAGCAATTTTTCTTACGACTTTAAAAATTTCTTTCTTTCATTTCCCTACACTGGAGAAAATAATCCGGAATGTGTTTTTTTCTTTTTTCTTTTTTCTTTTTTTTTGTACTTTTGTCTGTCTGTTAACACAATTCCGGCTATACCAATACTTCTATTGCGATGAAATTTTATGGAGGCCTTCGAAATCTCTGAACTTAGAACTGCCACGTTTTTGAGCGCATTCGGAATTTTTTTTCTCATAAAAATCGCAATTTTACGATTTTTTTTCGATTTTATTATTATTTTTATTATTATTATTATTATTATTATTATTATTATTATTATTATTATTATTATTATTATTATTATTATTATTATTATTTCAAATTTAAGGCTTTCGCGGCCCGGTAAATAATTAACACAATTTATTGGTCGGGACATTTCGCCGCGTCGAATCTGCTTTAATTGCTTTTGACGTTTCACAGTTGGGCTGAAACGTCAAAAGCAATTAAAGCAGATTCGACGCGGCGAAATGTCCCGACCAATAAATTGTGTTAATTATTATATTATTATTATTATTTATTATTAATTTTAAAATTTTAAAATTTCTTCGACTTGTAAAACCTACATGCTTTATTCGATGGTAATGATTTTTTCACAGAGCCTTGATTTTATGGATTTATATATTCGTGTGAAATTTGAGCGCAATCAAACGATTATTTCTTATACTAATTGCAATTTTACAATTTAAACAGCGTTTTGATAAAAATGCTAAGGCTTTTACAATTTTCATTTATTTTTTAAAGTGAAAGGTGTTTTAGATTAAAAAACAATACATCTAAACATTCACTAGACGGATTTTATTATTTTCGTTTTGTTTGATAAATATGATTTTTTCCTTTGCATTGTTGGAAAAAGTATGTTTTTTGTAACAAATCTATATTTCCCATATTTTAATTAAAAAACTATAAATCTCATCAAAAAAGTTTCTAATGAATTTTTCAGAATAAGACGTGTGAGTATATCAAAAAAGAAATTATCCTTTTATCTTAAAAACTGTAGAAGAAGTAGGAAAAAATGTTAGCAAATATGCTAGAATAAAAGTTTTGAGATAATAGCATTAAAAGTCTATTTATGTTGTTTTTTTTGTAAATTTGAATATAACATAGCCTAAAGGTTCAGTTAATTTATTTTTACATGAATTCACTGGGCCTTTATAACCTGTTAATCTAGGCTTCTTTAAAATTGACTAAAATTGTTATGAATAACACTCTATACAGCCCTAGATTGGGCCTAATATCAGTACTGGTAAGCCATTTTCCCATGTAAAATAGCATACAGCGCTCAAGAAAAAAATCATTTAATGCTTTTAGCATTATATCAGCATAAAATAAATTTATGTATTCAATAAATAAAAAAGTAAACTTAAAAAGCAATTCAAACAATAATAATGCAAAATTGCTGGTTTTTCATACATTTTCAGTGAAATAGCACCTTAAACAAATACGCTCATCCAACAACGCGCCTGAAAAAGCGTTTGCGAAGCTTCCTAGTTTATTACCAACATGCTTGTGCCCAAAGCAACACATGTGATGATAATAATAGTGTCTACACATAATCATAAAAACACTAGTTTAATGACGGTATTTTCCAAGGTGGCGTGTGAAAATTACTATGTCGCCGAGAAATGCTAGTTTTAAATGAAAACTACGATATGTACAAACATAACCACTATATAACGTTATAGTGGCATTCACCCTTATTACAATCTTGGTATTTAACCTCGTTGACAACCTCCAGTTTTTCTCTAATTTTTTTTTACATATTTAACTCATTAAATGCTAAGTGCGTGAAATACAACATTCCCGGGAAAAGCTCGTTTTAAAGGAAAACGACGACATGTCCAAACATAACCACTATATGACGTTATAGCGGCATTCATCCTGATTACTAACGTGGTATTGAAAGTCGTTGACACCCTCCAGTTTTTTAGGTAATTAACTCACTAGTATGCAAAGTGCGTGAAAGAGTACTAGTTACTACATTCCGCTCTAGAATTAATCACCAAGATGGCTTCTAATTCGCTGCTGCGACGACCTAACCTAGAGAGTTAGACGATCCTCCGCTAGGCGGAGATCGAGAGGTCCTTGGTGAGAACCACTCTTACCATCCCCTACCCTTGGCTGTTACTGACCAGCATGGGACTTTCCTTCCTACATCCCCTATAGGCTTGAGTGGTGGATTATGACCGAACGGTTGACGCTCCCTTGAATTTAAATAATCCAAACGACCACGACGTGAGAACCATTCTTACCACCCTCTACCCTTGGCTGTTTCTGACAGCATGGGACTTTCCTTGCTACATCCTCTAGGCTAGAATAATGCATTATGACAACCGTGCCCATAAATCTTCATTATCCAAACGACCGAGACGTGAGAACCATTCTTACCATCCTCTACCCTTGGCTGTTTCTGACCAGCATGGGACTTTCCTTCATACATCCCGTTGCCATGAGTGGTGCATTATGACCTTACGGTTGACGCGCCCTTAAACTTTATGAATGAAAACGACCTCGAACGTAAGAGTCTTCCTTACCAGCCCCTACCAGTAACTTTTCTGACAACCATGGGACTTTCCTTCCTACATCCCGTTGGCAAGAGTGGTGCATTATGACCTAACGGTTGACGCGCCCAGAAACTAAATAAATCCAAACGACTACGACGTGAGAACCTCTCTTACCAACCCCTACCCGTGGCTGTTTCTGACTTCCATAACCCCGTCTGGGCCCGGGGTAGAATTGGCCCAGAGCATGGCTCTGCTAATCGTAAAAGGCGATTCAAGAGAAAAAGTCCACCTCGCAAACATCAGCTAGTATGAAGGGTAGTATTTAACTACCTGAAAATAGAGGCGATCTCTGGCAATCGTCGTCGGGGACCTTGCCCCCTTCCCTTGACGACCCCCCGGCGACGATGACAAAGACAATGACACCACGAACGATGACAAAGACAATGACGACCGCGACGTGAGAAACCCCCTTCCTCCCCTTACCCGTGGCTGGTTCTGACCAGCATGGGCTCCTCCTCCCCATCTCCCTTAGGCTAGAGTGGTGCATTATGACCTAACGGTTATGCGTCCTTAATCCAAATAAACCCAAAAATACTAAAAAGTGGCCTAGAGCATGGCTCTGCTAATCGTAAAAGGCGATTCGTGTGGCTCGTTGGTCTTGTTGTTAGCCTACCTGCTTCCTATGCAGAAGGTCCAGGGTTCGATTGCCGCCAAAGTCAGAAGTTCTGATTTGGACTGATTTGGATCAGTTCTTGTGTTAGGAATTTGTAAACGGTGACTTTGGTGCCGTCCTAGCAACGAAGCACAAAATAAATTCAAAGTTGTTCTAAATCGGCCTTGTTTTTACTCCCGGAAACCAGAGGCGAGCCTTGGAAATCGTCGTCGGGGACCTTGCCCCCTTCCCTTGACGACCCCCCCGGCGACGATGACAATGACACAACGAACGATGACAAAGACGATGACGACCGCGACGTGAGAAACCCCCCTTCCTCCCCTTACCATGGCTGGTTCTGACCAGCATGGGCCCCTCCTCCCCACCTCCCTTAGGCTAGAGTGGTGCATTATGACCTAACGGTTGACGCGTCCTTATTCCAAATAAACCTTAAAACTAAACCAAAAAAACTTATAGATTTTAATCTGCCAACAGTTTTTAATTTTGGTTTTAGCATAACCCGCCCTGGTCTACACCAGAGCCGATTATTATATTCGACCGTTGTCGTTTTGATAAAAACTCTACTTGCGAAAGTATATCCAAAATTAACTTTAGAAAGATTTGCCATGAACATTAAAGGTTTACTTTGGTATTCACAGATGGCTCCGAAATTGACAACACTTAAGGTTGGAAGTGGTTCCGTTACCGTACATATAGGTAATGCTTGTTTTATATATAACAACATCATAATATAGACCCCTTCAGCATTTTATACAGAACATAAGATTACCAATTTGGAATTTTTAACAGGTATTTTGATGAACGAGTTTAAGGATGGGATTGACCGTGCAATGGATTGCTCTAAATATAACATAGTGTAAAGAGGATACGGGAAGAATTGTCGCAAAAGTGCGGTCAGTCTGGGCTGGGCTCAAAGGTTGATCCTTCAACAAAGGTGGGTAGGATTTTACAACAAAACCTTATTCCACGCAAACAAACTCTTGTAAAAATTGGACAAACCTTTTTGCACTCATAGACACTGATAGTGATATCCAAAGGAAAGGCCAGTCTGACGAACATTCCACATTTGGCACCATGAAATATATTCACTTGGCTCCATGACTGCATACTTGTTATTTGTTATGTTATGGTTTTGTCAAAATATCGTTTTAAATATAATAATTCGTGCAAATTTATTTTGACAAGTTTTGCAAGGACGCAGTCACTGCTCCAATTGAATAAGTTATTTTGAAAATGGGGTAAGTCACTGTTTTGACGAAAATGAGTTAGCATCAATTCTTGCATATTTTACCTAGACGCACATTATGTGTGAAAATGGAACATGTCGGATGAACCGTTGACTCGTTAGATAGGGTACATACATACCACATACCATACACGAACACGAGTTTGTTTGAAAAGTCGATTGACTTGTCCCTTTTTCAAAATAACTCGCGCTGTCTTTACGTGCACGGCGCTGCGTTCTGGTGAGGCAATTGAAATTTTTTTCGAGGTGTGTGGGGTGGATTTTTCAGGTGATGAGCCTGACGACCAATGGCATTAAGAGTTTTAACAAAAATATTAAATCACAATCCCTTTCACATGGAAATAAAACCATTTGTTTTGAAAAGAAGATAAGTCAGAGACACAATTTTTTTTGAGTGGTTTAACTATAGATGAAAAATTGAAAAAGAAAAAAAATTACAAAATTATTTAAATTGACATGTTTTAATGAAAATATTTAATCACAGTCCCATTCACATGAAGGTAAAACCATATATTTTAAAAGGGGATAAGTCAGAGACAAAAACTTTTTTTTATTGCTCAAACTATAGATGGTAAACTTAACTTAATTGCATTTTTTAATACATATTTATACGTATTTAAAATAAATACAGTTTGAGTCATGTACTACGATTATTTAATACTGAGAAAAGTTTTTCTCGTTTATCTCCGAAGTAATATAATTTAGTGACTTGCCCACTTTTCAAAATAATTGATTAAATTCAATGTATTAGTGCTCAAATAAAGGGATTGCTGTATTTTTACAAGTCGTTTGTACGAGTGGAATCTAATACCTTTTGTAAAAGATTAATTGCAGAATAAAATGATTATTCAAAATACTAAGAGCTGACAGTGAAAATAGAAGAAAGTAAAATAACGCTCATTGCTAAGATTGTTAAGTGTCTAATGTTACATTTTATATATTAATCATATAAAAAAATTCTTATTTATTAAAACCATGCTTTCCAGTTAACTTCTCAATTTTCTTCCCTTTAAATGAACTATTGTCAATATAAATCTGAACGTTGTAGACCGTCTCGTTTGGTCAGAATCGCTGGGTAAATGAAACTGATAAATAAGGCACTCGTAGAAGTAGTAGAATTAGTAGTAGCAGAGTCGATAAAGAAGTTTCCCCTTTGGGGAGGTCCCCCAACTCCCAAGTCAAAACGGAATCTAACGTCCTGCGCGCTGAGAGCGGCTCCAATGTGAAACTAATAAAAGCACTGCACGCTAAATACGGTCAGTAGATTATCGATGTGCAGTGACGCTGAAATCAACAAACAACAGACGAAACGTCAAACTTCAATTTTATTTCAATCATATTAGCCCTGGGCCCTAGTCTTTTAAAACGATTTACTTTTGATTTATTATTGTACTATAAAGTGTTGCGCAGGCGTCACTGACATTTTCGTGCGAAATAATTTGAGATATGCCTTGTTCAAGCCTAACGGACGTAAGTGTAGCCTAGGCCCAAGGCAACAATACAGTTTTCAGACGTAAGTACGCCCTAGGCACTCAAATCGAAATCTTGAACAATACATATTGTCGGCCTAGGTCCTAAGCTTAGGTCTACTCCATCAGAAATATCCTCATTAATAAAGAGAGTTTGCTTTATGCCAGGGCTCGAAATGTAACAATTGCCGAAACGGAACGCCCTCGTTGTAGTCTCTTTAGGCGGTGCAGCTGGGGTCTGGGGCGAAGCCCCAGCCGCCGGAGGCTTTTCGCCAAAGGCGAAAAAATTTTCAAAGATTTTTATTCTTAAACGCCTATAAACACGTTAAAATCAACACAAAATTGTAATCTAACGATTTTAAAACTTAAGTAAAAAACTCTCAAAAATAAGTTTCTTTACATGAATTTCATCAACATTGTGACTTGTGAGTAGTACAACTATGTATGCAGGCACAAACGCACAACTTTTCTTATGCTCAAATATTTTTTTTCTCAAACTCGATTGCTGAGTCTCTTTGGTTTTACCATTTGAAATTACTGAACATTCTAGCCATGGTTTTGCAATTCGTAAATTTTTCTCGGCAAATATTCCCAAGTGTTTGGTTCTCTGACATACTGAGCAACCCAAAGCTTTTTTTTACAATTAACCAATTATTATTTGTTTTGAAACTTTCAGGCTGACCTTTGTTCCAGCAATCTGTTAAATCACTGTCATTCGGTTTAGGTGCGTCTTCGTTTTCTCGTTCTCGCTCATCCGATTTACTCACTTTTGAAGAGGACGAACTAGAACAGGAACTTTCGTCTTGCGAAGTGTCAATTTTTCTTTTTTGCAACCAGTTAGTTATAGTGGAAGTCATTTTTTAGAACACACGATACGATGCACTGCACATTTCTGATCGAGACGCACTGACCGGTGCGGTAGCAGCTACTTGTCGACGTGAACAGATACGTCCGTGTTACACTGACCATTAGGTCCATTACACATTATCCAAGTATCAAGTAAAAGGGTTGGGGGTTGTCATGTTGTGTAATACGTTCTCAGCGGGTGGAAGCTGGACAGACAAATAGGGAACCTAAGTGGGCGTTGTCCAAATCTCTCCCGTCAGCGAGGTATAGGCGAATAACCCGTGCTAAATGTTTCGTAAGCGATAGCGCGAGAACCCGACCACGGACCGGAATTATATTCGTACTGTAAGAAACTATAATCTTTCCTCTTTGCGTGGATATACATAACTCTGCTCTATCACAAATATTAATGACATTTGTTTTGAGTTGAAGTGAACTCTACATTTACACTGTTGCCAAACCTTCCAAACTGCTCATGAAAAAGTACGTAAAAACATTTTGTCCGTGGCATTAGCATAACATTTGGTATCCGACTTGCTTTGTGGCTACTGTGAGGTCACTGGGTTGTACTAGATTATACATTACTAATAAAATATCCTTTAATGTGCCAACAAAATCTTGAATGCGAAGTACATTTAGCAACCATGGACAGGCGCGTGGTATGCGAGGATGCCACAGCTGCACACAACGTGGCTGCGTCTCGCTTAGGCTGCCGCTCAGTCAGAGTACATTTGCGACAGCGCGCAAACATGGGTCCATTTAACTCATAATAGTTTGAATTTAGGAAGCGTCATCGAGCAAAGTAGAATGCCATCATCTTCTTCACAGAATTATGCATCTTGTGATGTTATTGGTTTAGATTTCTTTTGCGCGAGTCAAAAGATACGGCGAGTTACATTTTCGTACCATGCTAATTCTTATGGGCGCTGAGACCAGAGAGAACCAATTTCCTTCCCGCCTTCAAAACTTAGGTTCCCTATAAACGCGTAGCTTGACCACCATTACTACCGCAAAGGAAAACATTGGCACTATAGCTATTGCTTGCAATATGGGCTTTTATAACGCAAAACCTTCTCGAGAAATTGAATAAAGATAATATTAGCCCTTCGCGTTCAATAGCGAGCCGGAACGCAATTTTTTATCTTTTGACGAAACGGAACGATAACATGTACACGAAGCACGAACCGGAACAGCGTTCCGGTGCGTTCCGGCTCATTCCGAGCCCTGCTTTATGCCAGAATATTCGCCAACATTCGATCGTATTTAATATTTTGACGTGTCCGCCATTTTTCGTCATCGACTGTTAACTACACTCTAAATTAAAAGAGCGGAAAAACACTCAAATCGAGTGAAATTTCGCTCCTTTTTTAGCTTGTATTTGCACCACTCTTTCTGAGTGACCACCACTCCTAGAATTGAGTGAAATAATTCCACTCAATTATAGAGCGAAATTTTCACTCTGAAATAAGGGTGATAATCGCTAATAAAAGATCGAAATTCACTCAAATAATAGCGATATTTTGGCTTTAAAGATACTCTCTACTCAGGCTATTAATAACTCAAACAGAAGCTAAAATCACTCAAAATTTAGACAAACTAACTTAACTAAAGCAGCTGTATCCAAACATCACGGTAATAATATGTAGATGGACGACTGCGTTCTCTCTCCTCACTGTGGACGCCCATGAAAAGGCATGCATATAATAATATGCATTATTATCTAGGCCTACAGCACATGATATAGGCCTACACATGAAATATTATGTTGTTTTCAACTAAAACAATGAAAACACAATGAACTATTCGTGCATATAGAAGTACAACAGATGTCGACATTTACCTTTTGCTTTTCGGCGTTTTCTGCAGAAAATGCCCTTTCTATTAGAACGTTGAACACTTCATCACTACACCAGTCACAACCATTTTTGCTAGAAGACTTACACTGGCAATGCGCACACGGTCACGAATTAACACACACTGACGAGTTGGTTTCGACGATGCCGGGCGTGGTCAGAGGACCGTTGATATATATTGGAATGCCCTACCTCGTTCTTTGCCATGAGTATATGAAAAGCAATCACCAGTGACATGTTTGAAACGTCGCCGGTAAAATCTCTGCTATTCATCTCCTAGACTTGGCACCGATCAGGACAATACAGTAGACATACAATAAGAAGAAGCCCCATTCATCCCTTAGATAAATATCAACACTAATCCCTTGAACAAGCTTTATGCATCGCTCACTATTGACTCAACATCGCTAACTAAAGAGCGGTGTCACACGGTCACTCAGCACATTTGAGCTAAATAATGATCACCCAATACATCGAGTGACAATTCCAGTTAAAATTGAGTGACTAACACTCAAAACGAGTGAAGTGACCATCCGCTCGGCGTATTGAGTGAAACAAACCACTCAAATAATTTAGCGTGTACTAGTAGAAAAGTGACGTAGTTTTATTGAAGTAGTTCCATCAATCGTCACACAGAGTCGCGCGGAACGTTAGATTCCCAACGCCAAAAACCGACTTTTTATTTAACCCAGGGCGGTATAGGGAGTTGGAGGACCTCCCCAACGGGGAAACTTCTTTATCGACTCTGGTAGTAGCTAACATCTTGAAAGTGATTTTGAGCATGTATCATCCCATCTTTTCACCAAATAAGGAATTTGTATCCCAGACAAAATTGGCATGTGTTATCAGGTACCTAAATCCACCTGATTATGACAGGTTTCAAGTTCATTTCAAGTTTCATGTCTGCTGAGTGCTCTGCTTGCTGTGCAAGGTGCCTGATTGTGAGATGGCGCCACGGCCTGGCTGCGGCGCCCTAGTAGCCATCAGCACGTTACGTTTAATTATTATGAGAAACCCCCTTCCTCCCCATACCCGTGGCTGGTTCTGACCAGCAACGGCCCCTCTCTCCCCCACCCCCCTTAGGCTAGAGTGGTGCATTATGACCTAACGGTTGACGCGTCCTTAATCCAAATAACCAAATGTATATAACTCATCATTGCGTGGTGTTCTCGTTTTAGTTGTAGGCCTGGTTGTTGTTGTTGTTGTTGTTGTTGTTGTTGTGTTGTTGTTGTTGTTGTTGTTGTTGTTGTTGTTGTTGTTGTTGTTGTTGTTGTTGTTCTAATTTAAGTTCTGGTTCTGTTGTTGTTGTTGTTGTTGTTGTTGTTGTTGTTGTTGTTGTTGTTGTTGTTGTTGTTATTGTGCTTGTACTAAACGGAAGTGAACGTAATGTGCTGGAATGTATCTTCCTAAGGCTGCAAGTTACTCTATTGGTTTGAATTCCATCACAGAATCATAATCAAACCGTGCCTTCCTCTTGATCCAAGCCTCAATGCGCTTGATGGAGGCGTATCTTTTGCCTGTTGAGCTTTCTCCACACCTGTTGAACGAGAAGCCCCCAGACAACACTCCCACAATGACCAACTCGCCGCTCTTGGTCGGGCAAAGCAGTGCACTACCCGAGTCGCCATTACAAGGCATTGCAGCCGGGTTGTTGTAGTTGTAGGCACACATGTAATTTTTTCCCTTTACTGACCCATTTGTCAGCTCACTACAGAAAGGACCGTTCCCAGCTATTACATAAACATAGTGTAGCCTAAAGTCACGATATTTCTTGCCAGTTACAGGATGTTGATATCGTGCTCCAAAACCAAGTGCCGTACAAAGGTTCTTCTTGTGAGGCAATGGTCCACTGATCATTGCACTAGCGTTAACATTCTCGTTGAACTCGATGTCAGTTTCCATACGCAGAACCGCGACATCAATATTGGGTTTCCTATGTACTTTAATGTGTAAGACTTTATATTGTTGGCATTTAGGGTGATCGGAGTAGCGGTTATACAACCAGCTCTCACGTAATATTATGCGAAACATTGTACCTAGAAAAGAAGTTTCAGTATTATATTTAACAACAGTATGTAAACAAGAAAGCAGACTTGAAATCATGTAGAGCATGTTGAAACACATAAATTGCGAACCAACCTTTTAGTTCTGTTGCCCATTGTACCAAATTTGTATTGGCATGCAGTGCCTTGCAGTTATTACCCACTTTGGGCTTATTATTGACCCAGTACACAATTTGGGATACACGGACGCGTTATAACTACCGTCTCGAGTATCAGTCCAGTTGAACATGGTGAAAATGTGAACGGTCGACTTGAACTGACCACTTGTTGCTAGTTGTCCTTTGTGAATCCTCGAGCTGTAGTCTGGCTCTTCATTCAAGTTTCCTGGAATATATATTGAAAACCATTGGAAAAGTAATTTAGTAGCCTCAACCTTAATTCCTCTTTCCTAGAATACATAAAAAAAATGAGAAAGTCATTAATAGTCTGCCACCTATCTTTGCTTGGAAACAATTACATCTAACAATTTCTTTCGACTATTTCAAAACGATTTAACCTGTAAGTCCTATCTACTTCACTTCCTTACGATTAACGATTACGAAAGAACTGGGCCCTAGTGTTTGAACTTCCTCCAACTAAAAAAGGATCCAGTTCTTTTCAAAGTTATAGAAAATGTATATAACGCCCATTACTGCACAATGCAACCTCACCACAATCTGAGTCCAAGTTTGACGGTGTCACGTTTCTCACAGCGTTGCCACCAATTACATCTTGGACCATCAGAGAAAGAACGACCAGGGGCAACATGGTCTGTCCACTGTTGGACATCAGGCAACACTGGAGAGAAGAAGGTTATTATTGATTATATCTTTACAAATAAATGTACTCAAAGTCTAATGCGGAATAAAGAATATTTTGTTTATATTAAAGAGATTAACATTGGAGCCCTTGTTTCCCATGTTCAACATTTATATTATCCTTTATGGTTAAATAAAACAAAATCTAATGTAAAGTGGATTCAACCAACAATTCGAGTATTTGGTATAGTAAACTTTGTCTAGAATTGTTTTTGGTTGTTCCTAAGCATCAAGAAGTCTTCTCAATGTTTATTTTCGAAACTGAAACGATTCAAACCTTTATACGATAGTTCTATTTTAACCCAAACAATTTCTTTGGCAGCATTTTAACGTAGTACAGAATGTCTGCGTTAATTGTTTTCTTATGTACAAACAAGCAAAGTGAACATCCATCGAGTTGACACAATGCTGATGGAACAACCCTGTACATACCTCTAGGATGATTTCAATCAGTTGTGTCTCAGTCTCAGGAGCTGAAGATCTGAGGCTTCAATGCACACGTGCAGTTGTATGCACGCAAGATGCTGCAAGTGTGTTTACGTGATTTATGTATTTGTTCATTAAATGCCTCGGTTTATTTGTTAATGCATCTTTTATTCAAACATTCGTTGTGACTAATTGAGTGTTGTAAACAACACAATTTTATTCAGTATGTCATATTTGCAGCTTTGCTCACCTTATTGATAGTGATTTATTTGATATCGGTCTGACAAAGCAGCAGTAAAAGCTGGTTATGAATAATTTCCTTGCATTGTGAAACAAATTATATATTATCCATTCATCACAGAAATAATGCATTTTATAGTCGATCGAAAATGAATTTTTTCGAATTTTTAACGATACCTTATGATTAAACCTAATTCTAGGCTTGTGACTTGTATTTTTTTTTAACGAAATGGTTGTCGCCCCCTTATACACATTAACTCTTAAAGCCAGTCTCTTATCTTGGAAAAACTTTTGATATGTTAAAGATAACCATGTTTTAGAACGTAGGGTAGATGGAAAAAAATCAAGAAAAATTCTGCTCCGCTCAGCAGCGCGACGAGTGGTTATCTCGCTATAAGTGACGTGACGTCACTGCAGGGGTACGGCTCGCTCGGCTGAGCGTCGTATTCGCGCTCGGTCCCCGCCTACGAAGACACTGCTAGGTATCATAAACCATTTATGGTGGTCATCTCAAACATGTGGCGGGGACGAAGATATGCTGATAGAGAAGTTTACCAGTATTGTAAAACACATAACTATCACTCACACTTGGGAAGGCAAACAGAAGTTTCACAAATGCGATCATCCTATCATGTCAACAGATGTTAGTAACAACAAACAATGGATAAAAATAGGGTCTCCTGACGATCAATCTGTTACGAAGATAGTAATGAATCCAACTTTCCTGAAAGATCTGCGACACACCAGCCACTACTGTCACACTGCAGGTATTTTTTTATAATTTTTTCTTACACATTTGTTTCTAGTATTGTGAGTAAATGCATACAGGTTATAACTAATACTACGTGTGTATAATCAGTCAGTCATTGTCAATAAGATCAATAATAATAATAATAATAATAATAATAATAATAATAATAATAATAATAATAATAATAATAATAATAATAATAGGCGCTATACATTAGATTATATAACAGCACGAGGCTCATGCAAGAAAATTGAGAATCACCCAACTGGGGCTTCAACAGCATAATCAGACAGATTAGAAACAGAACCTTCCGAACATAAGACAGATGCACTGGCATTTACTTGACAGGTCGTAAAAATACAGCGCGTTGACTGTGTTTATACTGTGATGAGCTTGAGAATTAGAAAACCTACGCACTTCTCAACGATTTCGTTTTCAAATGATGTATCGAACGAATAAACCAATCGGTTACGCTCGCAATCATGTCAAGTTGATACTTTAGTTCATGATAAGGTATTATAGTGAAACGAAACTTCTCATGAAAAGCTGCTGGACAACAATTAATCAGTAGGTCAGGTGGTATATAGTATGTTTTTACATTTTGGGACATTTATGAAAACAATTGCGTAAGTGCGTGCATTAGTCTACTTACAATATACAATGTAACAATGCGTCTGTGCTTCCCCAGTGACAACCAACCATTCACCCAACTGACAAACGATTTATAGGCAATATATCGCCACATTTTGTTAGAAGTACATGCAAGTTTTTTTTTGTTTCCTTGCATGTAGTCTGCATCATGTAATTATGGCGCACCATATTTAAAACGTGGATGTTGCGCGTATTGCTGTCGTATGCCGCGTGTAGTGTAATACAGTCGTCACTTTTACGTAAATCGGTCATTGTTGAGGATTCTTGACAACAAAGAGATTCCATGTCTGTAGGCATAGACCTACAAAACCCGCACTTGCACCATTCAGTGTTACCCGCCCTACCAATAAAACGTTCGGCTCTTTCTCTTTGGGCTAATTCTTGTTCCGCCAACATACTCATCTCCTCTTGAGAGTATGAAGGCTCAAACAAGTAAGGACTAACTCCTGCCATACCACTATAATACACTTTTATGTACACTTATAATAAGTTAATAATGGGTCCTCTCGAATACGAGATGCCCAACTCAACTTCAAGTGATAGACTGATCGACTGTGGGACTTGAGAGGCGAGCGTTTCCTAGTGAGAGCCAGCAATCTGTCGGTTTGGGTGAGTCGAGCGCATGACTCGAGCGTACCCTGCAGTGACGTCATCGTAGGCGTCCTGTTTTCCGTGCAGTGATTTTTTTAAACTCGATTTACTTAGCCGCCAGATGTCCGATCAAGCTCAATCCAAGACCTACTTCCACTAAATTGAATGAATTTAAATATAATACGTGGTGCGACCAAGATAAGAGAGTACCTTTAAGCTTACGTCACTTCATTAAAGTCCGTGTCCATTGAAATTAACTCACATTATTTTGTAGATTTTGTAATTAAATAATTGTATACAAATAACGGCTGGAGCTAATCCATTCATTGGGCGTCCACCTTGAAACGTCGTAGATAACATATACAAACTTAGATGTAAAAATGTTATCTAACCGATTTCAGTAAAAACGCTAAAATCTACCTGTTGACACTAGGAGTTTAGGTCACGTGTGTCATCAAGTTGATGGGAATGGAACGTTTAAAAAAAATCAATTACACTCGCATTAAGGGTGTGTGAACGTAAAAAAAGTGACTTGGATTTGTGCACTTTCTCATTTTTATGGGCCATTAGACGCCATTGTGTATGTGATTGGAATTTGTCAACCCATAGATAATTTTATTATCTATTAGGTAGTTACAATATTATTTTTCTATATTTTATAGTTTTGTTTGTAAATTTTAAAGAAATCACCAATGTGTATTGTGGAAAAAATAGATTTATGACTATCGTCCCGTCGTTTTAATCCAATTGGACGGATTTTTTCCACAGTTGTATTGAACTTATGTGTTGGGTACGGCCAAGTTTTAGTGACTAATTAGTTGAAATGACAAGGCAAAAAAATAAAACCCAAAATGTGCCGTTTTGCGACTTGACTCTAGGGGCTGGCGCGCTCTCGGTCTTACGGATTACCTAGCAACTCCGTAGTCACTGTCGCTGGGTGAGGGACGGTCAAGTGATCGGTAGGAATGCGGCTAGTCCACTCGACTAGGAGACAAGGCCGCTGAAAGCAAGGGTTACGAATAATAGTTACCTCATCCCCAAAAGTCCCCAGCGACAACAAGCAGAATCCTTTCCATTCGTTATTCTGTGGACAAAAAACTGAAACAAGGCTTGGAGATTGTTTTTTATCTTCATCAATTATTTTATTCGTGATGGAGCCACCTGGATTTCGTCTCTTTTATAAAGTAAAAAAAACAATGGGCGCTTACGCGAACCCGATCCGAATAACTCCGATCACAAATATGCTCACGTTTACCTGATCGAGTTAACCGGATCCAACTCGCGGAGCGTTCGTGTACGTGATCGAGTCGACTCGGAGATTAGTTGGATCAGTGATCTAGTGACCCGGGCCCTTTGGGGGGGTTAGTTGGATCCGAGCAGACGATTCTGGCGCCAATTTGAAAATGGCAAAAGTAAATTATAATGGATAATATATATATATGGTGGATATAATGGATAATGGAACGGAAACAGCTTTTTGTGGTGAAGTTTGACCCCAAAACTACGGCCTAGCCTATCCTAGGCTTAAGACCCTAGTAAACCCCAAGCCTAAGTGTTTGCTTGGTTTGGCAAAAGATCGACCCATTTGGTTGTTACGTCCAAGCCCATTACAGCTGGCATTGGCGTAGCCATTGAATTTGGGACTGCAATGGATATTAAATACACAAAGGCGTAGGTATGCAGCCGGCCTACAGCTTCAACCTGACATAACCACACTTCTGCATCAATCAATAAGTCTACCTAGGAACTCTTGCCGTTCGGGAACTGCTACGGATCGAGTCAATCCCAAAGTGTTTGGTCACGTGACTACAGTGGATCCAGTTAACTCGATCGAGTTGTTTGGATCAAGTTCGCGTAAGCGCCCATTATCGTAATAATGATGTTGTGGATGGTGATGGTGAGGATGATGGTAATAAGCACAATACAAAAACCATAAATTATCTGCTAATATTGTATTAATCAATCAAAACAAAATGTACCCTTCAGTCACTGCAGAGTTATTCGCCATCCGTGAAGCTCTAAAATACATTCTACGTTGTCGTAGTGGAGAATACCTTTTGTGTTCAGAGAGCTTATAAGTTCACTTCAAGCTATAAAACTCATGTTTTCAAGTCATCATTTGGTACGAGACGTCCAATTCTATTTAGAAAAAACTATTTTCTAAAGGAGAGTTTTGCTGGATACCTGGACACGTGGGCATAGAGGGAAATGAACACGCTGATCGGGCTGCTAAGGAAGCTTCCCAGCGTCGCGACGTTGATTTCAATCTAGTTCCCATTCCAGATGTCAAGAGAGGATTTAAGCAAAGATGGTTGGATTTGCGACAAGCATCTTGGGATGTTTTGCAAAATAACAAATTGCGTAGTGTGATGCCGACACTGACTAAAAAAATTCGTCCACCTACGTCTCGACTCTCACGTAGAGAAGAGGTGGTAAATTCGTCCACCTACGTCTCGACTCTCACGTAGAGAAGAGGTGGTATTGTCTAGAATTCGTATAGGCCACTCTTATATGTGACACATGTGATGTACCTTTAACCGTACATCATATGTTAGCAGAATGTATAAAATATGATGCCTTGCGCACGCAATGTGATCTCTTCCATTCATATGAAGAACTTCTTTCATATGATAACGGCGACAAACTTTCTATATTTCTCATCCTTAGCTATCTATTTAACAAAATGTAATTTACATACACATTTCTTTAATTTATTTATTTTTATTCACATACATAACTTTAAATTTTGCTATAACATTCATCATCATTTTGTTGTTGTTATTTATGCACTTAGAATACAATCTAATCATCAAACACACTTGAATTAACTCATCTCATCAACTTTCACTATCACAAGCGGCGCAATATGACCTAACCGGTTGAAGCTCCCTAGTTTCTCACGTCTCTCTATTTCTGGAGGCCAGCCATAACCTCTAAACAGTGTTAATTGTGAAATAAATCTCAACTGCTTTGATTTTATGAAGTATTCTCTTACTAATTATTTAACATCAACCTGTTTAAAGTGTAATAAACAGACAAATGTCGTCAATTATTCATGGAAGTTGAAATAAGTGGAAATTACGTCCAACAGATCACCACAAATTACACTGCATTGCATTGCGTGACATCCGCTGCAAGGTCGTGCTCGCGCCTGAACAGTTATGACCTTACGGTTGACGCGTCCTTAATCCAAATAAACAAAAAAAAAGCTATGAAGAGAAGAAGGAAGTAAAGCACACTGAGCCTAGTTAACATGTATTGCAGGTTACTCATCTTGAAGAGATCCAAAATGAATCAAGAGAGATGGCTTAAAATCTTGATTTTAGAGCTGTATCTGAAGTAAATTCAAACAACTATTCTTTTTCTGGATATACTTTACGTCTGACACGTCGTTTATGTGCTCACCAGAAACTGCAAATGGAGAGGTATCCCATCCAATACCTTTTTTGAAATGGAATGAATGTATTTCTTCAAACCCTCCTAAAGACAGGTCAAGTGTTGAAGTATATCTTTCTTGAACTGATCTTTAGATTTTATATTATCCAAATTATACTTCATGCATTCATTGCAGCTGTTAAAATTGACATATCGTCTTTCTTTATTGATGATGTCCACAACACCATTTTGTTTGAAAAGCAAGATTGGTGAGGTAGCACTAAAAATGCTTAGCGATATTAACGTTTTCACTCACAGCGCGACCCGGCACCTCGATTTCGAGTACCAAATACTCAATTTCGAGTACCACTCGACTCGAAATTTCGGGCTCACTTTCTATTCATCCCTATAACTTTGGCGGTATATATCGGTCATGTAAGTGGCGTACAGAATAGACTTCAATATAACAATAAATAAACAAAATACTTGTGACACATCTCACAACTGATCGCGACACAGTGGTTGAGAACCGCTGAGCGCAATATGACCTAATGATTTACGCGCCCTTAATCTAAATTAACTAAACAAATGTACCATTATTCCTTCTTATCATCTCATGTTGTAAAACAAATCGATGGAGACAATACAAAAAATAAAAACACCAAAATCATTTTAATAACTTTAATATTTCAGGCGGACTAATAAGACCACGCGGTTGAAGACCCCTAGCATCTCACGTCGTCGTCATTAAAAGTTTTAACGGTTATCGCGCCCTTGAACGTAATGACACCGACGTGAGAACTTTCCTTACCACCCCATACCCTTAACTGTTTCAGATCAACATGGGACTTTCCTTCCTACATCCTCCCGTCTGGGCCCGGGGTAGAATTGGCCCAGAGCATGGCTCTGCTAATCGTAAAAGGCTATTCAAGGGAAAAAGTCCATCTCGCAAACATCAGCTAGTAAGAAGGGTAGTATATTACTGCCGAATCTAGAGGCGAGCTCTGGCAATCGTCGTCGGGGACCTTGCCCCCCCCCTTACCTTGACGACCCCTCGACGACGATGAAAACAATGACTGTAATGATAAGTGTGGCTCGTTTGTCTTGTGGTTAGCCTACATGCTTCCAATGCGGAAAGTCCAGGGTTCGATTCCCGATAAAGTCAGAATTTTTTTAACGTCCGATTTGGACTAAAGTCCATCAGTTCTTGTCTTAGGAATTTGTAAACAGTGACTTTGGACCCGTCCTAGCAACCAGGCACATAATAAATTTAAAGTTGTTCTAAATCGGCCTAGTTGATTCTGGCGTTGATCCGCGGGTGTTCGCACTGTCCATACCACTGATTGCTATGTTTCCTATTTAAAAAAATCGATCTTTGGTTGGTTATCGTTCACTTGTCGATTGCGTCGGGTCCTACAGGGTTGGCTTGGTCTCTTTGGTTTACTGTCCTCCACTGAAAATCAATTGTGTGACTGAGTGGGTAGACTCTATAAATACGGATTTATTTATTTATTTATTTTTTATAACACGAACAATGGCCAAGACGATGACGACCGCGACGTGAGAACCCCCCTGTCCTCCACTTATCCGAGGCTGGTTCTGACCAGCATTGGCTCCTTCTCCCTGTATCCCCTAGACTAGAGTGATGCATTATGACCTAACGGTGGTCGCGTCCTTAATAATATACAAAAAATAGGTAAATAACAGTGAAATCGAGATTAAAAATTGTATTTGAATTATTTATTGTCAAATTAGTTTCTTTGTTTCCTAACAAATTTGAAAAATTTATATTATTACCCTAAACTGCTAAATGCTATTGTGATCGGAAAATGCATGATTGAGAGATATTGAGAGTAATGTGCTAATAGAGTTCTGAATAAAGTTTTGTACATATCAACAGATGTAAGAAATTAAAGGGAGTCATTTGAAATAATATTGGGTTCAATTAATTAAAATGTGGGAATAGTGGTTACAAATAAACTTTCAGAAATTCAAATATTTTGTTTTTATTCAGATTGCACAGTGGAGAATGCACTATTGAACAGTAAATCACGATTATGCAGTGAATAATACACAAGTAAAGGTCGTTGCCTTAGCCTTGCCGACTCCGAGGGCTCTGCGAGACTTGAAGACTCTTAGTGCGTCGCTCCCTCTCAAACTGGAGCTCTTCCCTGGCGTTCTGAGCCCAGGAATCCTCAGCCCTAGCATGGGACCGGGCCGCGTCTACCTTTAGCTGTGATATTAACTGAGCAGCGTGTAGCGACCTTACTTTAGCGTCCTCCTCTGCCTTAGCGATGTTCTTGGCGGACTCTTGAACTACTTTGGCAGCCTCAATTGCAAACGTCTCCGCCTCTAGCTTCATCCTGGCGGCCTGTACTTCTTGCTGTGCCCGGGCCTCCTCTGCCTTAGCGCGTCGCTCCCTCTCGGCCCGTAGATCTTCCTCGGCGTTCTGAGCCCAGGAATCCTCAGCCCTAGCATGGGACCGGGCAGCGTCCACCTTCAGCTGTGATACTAACTCAGCAGCTTGTATCGACCTTGCCTTTGCGGCTTCCTCAGCCTTAGCAGCTGCTATTTCGAGCCCTGCTACCTCAGACTTGGCGTCTCTCTCAGCCTTAGCAGCTTTAACTGCAACCTTCTCCGCCTCTAGCTTCATCCCAGCAGTCTCTGCCTCCAGCTCTGATGCTGTAGCTCGGGCCACTTCTGTCTTAGCGCTGGACGTAGCTGACTCTAGCGCTACCTTGGCAGCTGCTACCTGAAGCTCTGCTATCTCAGACTTTGCAGCTTTTTCTGCTTTAGCCGTATCTTCCTCTAGCTCTGCTCTAGCCTTGGCAGCCTCCTGTTTCATTTTGGCCGTCTCTTCCTCTATCTCCGCTGTTTTGACCGCAGCCTCGGCCTCTCTGATACGATACTCGTGCACCTCGTCCTTGGGACAAGAGGTGTTACCATGTTGTGAAGGTCGCACCTTGTACTCCCGGCAGAGAAGGTCCAGGTAGTTTGAAGCGAGACAGTTCGGGCCTGGGGTGGTACTGGCAGTGGTACTGGCATCGATACTGGCACTGGTACTAGGGGTGGTACTGGCAGTGGTACTGCCATCGATACTGGCACTGGTACTAGGGGTGGTACTGGCAGTGGTACTGCCATCGATACTGGCACTGGTACTAGGAGTGGTGCTGGCAGTGGTTATTGTTGTGGTCATAGTGGTTGGCACTGAAAAATAAATTGTAAATAAGTTCCTTATTTCCAATTGGTTCGACACTATTCTTTGTTGTATGAGGGATTTCCTAATACCTCTTATATCGTTTTCTTCGAACTTGGCCCCCGTATGGGCCTGGAGTAGAATTGACCCAGAGCATTGCTCTGCTAATCATACAAGGTGATTCAATAGAAAAAGTTCACCTCGCAAACACATCAGCTAGAAAGAAGGCAGTATAATACCCCCCCCGTCTGAGCCCGGGGTAAAATTGGCCCAGAGCATGGCTCTGCTAATCGTAAAAGGCGATTTAAGAGAAAAAGTCCACCTCGCAAACATCAGCTAGAGAGAAGGGTAGTATATTTCTCCCCGAAACTAGAGGCGAGCTCTGGCAATCGTCGTCTGTGAACTTGCCCCTTTCCCTTGACGACCCCTTGACGTCGATTTCGACAATGACACAACGAACGATGACAAAGACTATGACGACCGTGACGTGAGAATCACCCCTTCCTCCCCTTACCTGTGGCTGGTTCTGACCGATATGGGACCTTCCTTTCCATATCTCCTAGGCTAGAGTGGTGCATTATGACCTAACTGTTGACGCGCCCTTAATCCAAATTAACAAAAAAATCTTTGAACTTGCACTTATTATTGTCTGTGGAGAAATCAATTTTTTTAAGGGCAAACTTTGTTCCTGCGACATAAGTCAGATCTTCTTAATGTATATTTGATCATAGTCATTTCCTACGTATGTATTTCAGTGTGTGATCTTAACTAGTATCACAACATCTACCCCACACCTTTTATGAAAGTACAAATTAATAGCACGCATTAAACTGTATTTTTGCTGGAACAACAATTGATGAATTAAAAAAAATATCCCTACAAAAATAACATATTGGAATAACGCACCAGTAAATGCGATAGTTCTCTGTTCCTCCAGAGGCTGGGTCAATGCAACGTGGGAGACCACGCACTTTAACTTCTTGCCGTTGTGTTGGGGCTGCAGCTGTAGTGTGAGAGTCTGTTTTATAGCCCCCGTCGTCCAGGGCCACCTCCACTCGTCCTGAGTTGTGGCGTGTGTGATAACGTCCTTGAGGATGACAGCGCCGTCCAGGACCCAGGACATGGTGGCAACAGGACGACTCTCCTGCACCTCACAGGTGGCCGTGACGTTGTCTCCCATGTAGACCATGCTCAGAGTTGGTGCAGTGGGGAGACCTGAAACATCGCATGACTGAGAGAAAACACTGAGGCAACAGAGCAACTCTCAGGCACCTCACAGGTGACCGGTATTCGCCCGGGCTTGTGAACTGAAATGTAGAGATTTTGTCATAGTGACACAAACGGTAAAAAATAATTTAAAATTTGTGCCAGTTTGAACCATTTTTTTTCACGATTCAGCTTGTCTGTTCGAGACTCGATCGGTGCAATGGACGTTTGTCAAATATTTGATTGATCCGCACTAACTTGGCTCGGCCTGATCATCTTCTAATACCGGTGTAATTGAGTTTTATAGTTAACCACCCACAAAACTATAAACATCTTAAGGTTTCTGCTCCAGGTCATGTTGCCACGAGACACTGAAATACGTTTCATTTACAATAAATGGACTTTCCTTGCAAATATCAATCAAGAAATATAATAAAAACATTGATAAAGTTTTCAAATAAATCTACTTAACTCTTGTAAGTAATAAACTTTTACTCACGTGCCAACACGAGCGCAGAGTATCTTATGTCATACTTTTTTGTGGGAGCATGTATATGGACCCTGACCGGCCCGCTGTCCGCCTCGTTGATGTTGGTAAGCGTGAGGCCACACTCGCCACTCGGCAGTCCGGCCCCGAGGTAGAGATGACGGTCGGTGCTGTGGGCAGACCCGGCTCCCTTGTTGAAGTTGAGCGAGCCCGTGCTGGGCCCCGGCAGGATGAACAGGCACCTGTCCAGCGGCTCCCCCACCTTCAGCACAATCCTCGCCTCCCCGCCCGGGAGAACGACCGTTTCTCTCGGTGTCAGTGAATGCGGGAGGGGGGACCAGTAGAAGTCTGTAACGAGGGAAACACATTCCGTGTTGTTACTCAGACCAGAAAAAAGTGTTCAACTCCGTTTCCCCGTCTGGGCCCGGGGTAGAATTGGACCAGAGCATGGCTCAGCTAACCGTACAAGGCAATACAAGAGAATGAGACCTCCTCGCTAACATCAGCTAGTAAGTGGGGAGCATATTACTCCCTGATACTAGAGGCGAGCTCTGGCAATCGCCGTCGGGGACACCTCCCCCTTCCCTTGACGACCTCCCCGACGAAGATGACAATGACACAACGAACGATGACGAAGACTATGACGACCCCGACGTGAGAAACCCCCCTTCCTCCTCTTACCCGTGGCTGGTTCTGACCAGCATGGGCATCTTCTCCCCATATCCCCTAGGCTAGAGTGGTGCATTATAACCTAACGGTAGACGCGTTCTAAATCCAAATAACCCCCCCCCCCCGAAAAAAAAAAAAACGTGTTGTTATAGAGACTATAATGTTTGAAGACTGTGTTTAACTCACTCCAAGCTTGCAAGTCGGCCGAGGCGTACTTCCAGCCTCCGTCCGCGGTTCGGACGCGACAGGCGACCATCCACACCTTGGTGCCCTCCACCTGCAGAGAGACCCCGCAGTCTCCGGCCTCTAGACCCCGGCCGCTGTAACTGTATCCGGTTAGCTCGCGGTCCAGGTGGGCAGGGTCGGCCTGGGACTGTGGCCCCCGGCTCAGCTCCAGCAGCGATCCTGCTGTCTTTGTACCGTAGCCGTCCCACCACCTGAACTGACACCCGGCGAGGGCCACGCCAGCTGAGCAGGTGAATGTGACAGACTGGGCGGCATTGTCCACACGCACATGGTCTGGCCTGATGTCGAGGTTGAAGGACGCGACACCTGAAGACAAGAGATCAGAGCTTGTGAGAGAGATGTTTGCCACACTTCCTTCACTTGATTTAACCAGGGTACCCCATTTGCCGGGCGGACATAAAAAACACCGCCTATCCAAACCTGCGTCTGTTTAAATGATTATTAGATCTGAATACATGGTACAAGGAATTTGATGTCTTCGCACAGACCACCGATACATTGATTATAATATAATTTACTTTGTATAATATAATTTACTTTGTGCTGATTCAGCGAGGGCTTATTTCTTAACTCCTGTACCGGGAATTTATTATATAACCACAATTCTAAAGCAAAGTAGTTTACAACTCAAACAGGGTTTAAACCCGGTTGTCAAGTTTCCCAAACGGAAGTCTAAACATAAGGCCGCTTTGTGCAACAACATGTTATTGCAGTTGGACCTGTGCTGATAAACCTTTCATGCTTAAACATTCTATGTATTTACAATATAATTTCAAAAATGTTTTTATTAATATATTGACATGAAATTGGGAACCGACTGTGTTGGCTCAAGCGTTAAACGCGTGACTCTGATTTGGGATGTCCCGAGTTCGAATCCCGTCGTGACCTGCAATTCTGACTGAAGTTTTTGTTTTAGGTTTTCCTCAGTCGTTAATGCGAATACAAGAGATTAAGTCCACTTAAACAGCCCTCGGACATCCCTTCACAATTACGCAAAGTCCAAAATACCAAGTTAAGGAAAGGGACATGAATTGCACTCTGGGCAGGCTTCCCAAAAAAAATTATAAATATGTAATTGATGTGTTCCTAGGAATAATAGAACTTCAACACAACACACATATTGACTACAATGATAAAAAGCATAATAAGGTTTACATTGTAAATGAGTGTATGAAACTAATTTGTAGAAATGTAAAATTGATAAAAGTTATAGATTTCTCTATTTGGTTATTGGGGAATCATTCCCAAAGTTGGAATTGTTAATTATTTCAACTCGGAAATTATAAACTGAAACAGCAGCAGTTACTTACGGACTACCTGGACTCCAGCTATTGAAAGCAGAACGAACGCCAACGTGTACATGTTGAGAGAGATAATATTATAAGATGAGAAGACGAAGCTCTGGGCTAAGAATGATGGGAGAGATAACAGTGCCGTGAGCAACACCACGTCTCGGGACTTGGAAGGAAGAGAATCACAAGATGTCCGTCGTCCAATAGCAAACACCCAACACACGGTCCAGCCATGGCATGTTATTTGTAATTAGACCAATCCACGCTCGCCGAGTCGATTCTGTTGCAAAGTTCATCTCAAGATGAAAGTTCCTGGGTGGAGTAAAGAAATCAGCTCAGAGGTCAAAGTGTCAGTGATAAGACTGATCGGGAGCCTTGAGTGTTGCGGCAAACACAAATTTGAACTGTTCCATAGGTCACAACAACATTTTGATAAATGTTTTTTATGAACATGACATCACGTATTTTATAAGAATTGTTTTTAAAACTATGCATGTTTATACTTTATAGACCTGTATCAACATCATCTAAGAGAGACAATGTACCCCTCTCTTGATGGTGAAGATAGGTGTGGCTCGTATAAGTATTAGTATTAGTGGTTTAAGGGCGCTTTAACAGCAAAGAATTTTCGCGCCTCCAAGATAAAACAATTTCTATAAGTGTGAGCTACCAAAATGTATACTTCTTTCCAGGGGGAGGGACGTAAAGGGAGACGCGGGGGGACAAGGGGCTCGTCTTGTGGCTACTTCCTGCTTCCTATACAATAGGACACCTGTTACATTCCCTAGATTCTGTTAGATGACGACCGCGACGTGAGAACACCCCCCCATTCCTCCCCTTACCCGTGGCCGGTTCTAACCTGCATGGGCCCAACCTCCCTTAACCCCAAGGCTAGAGTGGCACATTATTACCGTAACAGTTGACGTTCCCCTATTTCAAATAAACTTTGAGCCTCTTCGTCTGGGCCAGGTTAGAATCAAACACGAGCATGACTCTGACAATCGTACAAGGCGAGGAAAGCTGCTGTACAGTACAGGCCTATATCGCGAACACTAGCTGGTTACGTCAGGGAGTTTTATCACTCTCCGAAACTGGAGGCAGGCTCTGACAATCGTGCACGGGACATATCCTCTTCCCTTAAACTTCCTCCCCAACGACGATGACGACCGTGACAACAGGAACGATGAATGTACAATGACAAAGACGAGGAAACAATCCCCACCTCTTTTTCCTTCATCTACCCTTGGCTGGATGTGAACAACATGGGATAAACCTCCCCATATCACCTACGCTACAGAGACGCAATTATGACCTTACGGTTGATGCGCCCTTAATCCAAACAAACCAAAACTATTCTATCACTTCTGACCAGCATTGGACTTTTCTCCTCACATATCCTAGGCTACAGTGGCGTGTAATGACCTATAGCGGTTGACGCGCCCAAATATTTTTTGGTACTTGATTACATATACTTTTTTCTTTTGAGCATGTTATTAAACTAAGAAAACAATTAAAATTAAAGACAACAAACTAAATTGGCTTAATATGACCTACCCGGTTTATACGTCCTAGTTTCTCATGTTTCATCAGGTCACAGGGGTAACAGGGTGTAGGTCCCCTAAGCTATCGTGGCGAATAATGAATGACCTAACGATTGACGGGCCCTTAATCTGAATAAACATTAAAATTTTAATATATCGACCGAGGCCTATAAGATACCTGTAATTCTAAACTCTTTGACACGTTATTACAACGATCTTCATTCTAAGCTATCAGGTGGCGGTGCATTATGTTTTATTTGGTTGCTAAGGAAGGAGTTTTGTTTTGTTTACGTTTTTGTTATATTCGATCAGGCCAGCACATCGAAGAATACATGAAAAGCATTTATTAAGTTTTACATGTTTCGTGAGAAGTTTATGTCGAACAAGTATTGAATTGAAGTGAATAGTACAACAGCTGGTGATGAATGAGTGTAAAGTTATTGTCAATTGTATAAGTTCACGGCTTGATAGAGAGAGGTTTTCGGGTTAGCATTGGCCCAGAGCATGGCTCTGCTAATCGTACAAGGCGATTCAGGACAAACAGTACACCTCGCAAACATCAGCTAGTAAGAGGAGAGTATATGACCCCGAAACTAGAGGCGAGCTCTGGTACTGGAAGTAGGGGACATCTCCCCCTTCTCTTGAGGACCTCCCGACTTCGATGAAAATGACACTATGAACGATGACAAATACGATGACGACTGCGACGTGAGAACCCCCTTTCCTCCCCTTACCCGTGGCTGGTTCTGACCAGCATGGGCTCCTCCTCACCCCACCCCTAGGTTAGAGTGGTGGATTATGATAAAACGGTTTACGCGCCGGTATTAACGTTACAAATCCAAACGACCACGACGTGAGACCCCTCTTTCCCCCCACCCTTGGATTTTCTGACAAGAATGAGACTAATTCCTTTATCTTCTAGGTAACTGTGGTGCATTATGACCTTACGGTTGAAGCACCCTTAAAAATAATAAATCAAAACGACCAAGAAGTTAGAACCTATCTTTCCCCCTACCCTTGGATGTTTCTGACCAGCATGGGACTTTCATTCCTTCATCTACTAGGTTAGAGTGGTGCATTATGACCTAACGGTTGACGCTTCAAGCTATAAAACTAAAGTATTCAAGTCATCATTTGGTACAAGACATCCAATTCTATTTAGAAAAATAAATCCTAAGGTTCTATAATAGTGTTTTGCTGGATACCTGGACACGTGGGCATAGAGGGAAATGAACACGCTGATCGGGCTGCTAAGGAAGCTTCCCCGTCTGGGCCCGGGGTAGAATTGGCCCAGAGCATGGCTCTGCTAATCGTAAAAGGCGATTCAAGAGAAAAAGTCCACCTCGCAAACATCAGCTAGAAAGAGCGGAGTATCTTACTCCCCGAAACTAGAGGCGAGCTCTGGCAATCGTCGCCGGGGACCTTGTCCCCTTCCCTTGACGACCCCCCGGCGACGATGACAATGACACACAACGAACGATGACAAAGACGATGACGACCGCGATGTGAGAAACCCCCCTTCCTCCCCTTACCCGTGGCTGGTTCTGACCAGCATGGCCCCTCCTCCACCCCCCCCCCCCTTAGGCTAGAGTGGTGCATTATGACCTAACGGTTGACGCGTCCTTAATCCAAATAAACCAAAAAACCAGCGTCGCGACGTTGATTTCAATCTAGTTCCAGTTCCAGATGTCAAGAGTGGATTCAAGCAAAGATTGTTGGATTTGCGACAAGCATCTTGAAATGTGTTGCAAAATAATAAATTGCTTAGTGTGATGCCCTCACTGACTTATAAAATTCGTCCACCAAGTCTGGACTCTCACGAAGAGAAGCGGTGGTATTGTCTAGAATTCGTATAGGCCACACACGCCTAGCTCACGGATATCTCTTAACCAGAGAAAAGGTTATTCCCATATGTGACACATGTGATGTACCTTTAACCGTGCATCATATGCTAGCAGAATGTGCCAAATATGATGCCTTGCGCATGCAATTTGATCTCTCCCAATCATATGAAGAACTTCAATCATATGATAACGGCGACAAACTTTCCAAATTTCTCATCCAAAGTAATCTATTTAACAAACTTTAATTTACTTCATACACATTTCTTTAATTACTTTAATTTTATTCCCATACATAACTTTTGTTTTGCTATTACTTTCGTCATCATTATTTCTTTTGTTACACCCCCGTCTGGGCCCGGGGTAGAATTGGCCCAGAGCATGGCTCTGCTAATCGTAAAAGGCGATTCAAGAGAAAAAGTCCACCTCGCAAACATCAGCTAGTAAGAGCGGAGTATCTTACTCCCCAAACTAGAGGCGAGCTCTGGCAATCGTCGTCGGGGACCTTGCCCCCTTCCCTTGACGACCCCCCGGCGACGATGACAATGACACAACGAACGATGACAAAGACGATGACGACCGCGACGTGAGAAACCCCCCTTCCTCCCCATATCCGTGGCTGGTTCTGACCAGCATGGGCTCCTCCTCCCCACCCCCCTTAGGCTAGAGTGATGCATTATGACCTAACGGTTGCCGCGTCCTTAATCCAAATAAACCAGAAAAAAATCTTTTGTTACTTATACACTAAGAAAACTCTTAAATAATAATAATAATAATAATAATAATAATAAACATCATAATAATCATAATCATAAAAATAATAATAATAAAAATAATAATAATAATAATAATAATAATAATAATAATAATAATAATAATAATTTTTTTTTTTTTTTTTTTATTGTACGTAGCAAAAACATAAGAGTACAAACATAGCATACATTATCCCACTAAACCCGAAGGCTTATCAGTGGGTCACATTAATGTATCAAAATAACTTAGGTTTAAGCTCATAGCTGAAGGCCGTTGAAACATTCTACAATATGACTAAAATTAACAATTTTACACAATAATATAAGTGACAAGGTACACACAGAGACGTAAGGAAATACAATAAACATCGAATTGATCTGAAAATATCACAGAAACATAATATAAAATCGATAATAATTTTTTGGAAAAATCAAGGATATTTTATCTAACGTTAAAATTTCAGGTGGCAATGAATTAAAAACTCTTGGTATCATGAAACGCAAGCAGCGATCACCATGTTTATTCGTTGTTAATGGTACTACAAACTTGTTTTGGCTAGCAAGTCTAGTTCCTTTATCATGCCCACGGGGTATTTTATATTTCGTATCGTAAAAGTACTTCAAAATCAGCCTGTAGAAATATAATTCTCTTACCGGTAATATAAAGCAAGTCCTATAGACGTCCTCAATTTCGTTGTGGACATTATGCAAGCGTTTGGGGTGTATTATCTTTACTATCGAGTTTTGTAGTCTAATAAGCATGGTCATATTCGAAACCGAAGCGTTACCCCATGACAGCAAAGCATACGTTAATACAGATTCAACTAGAGAAATGTAAACTAATCTTAACGTGTCATCGGATAGAACTGGTTTTAACTTATATAGTTGATATGCACACGACCGAAGTTTTGTACAAATATAATCAATATGGGGCTTCCATGAGAAATTACGATCGATCATTGCTCCTAAATACATATGGCTCGCCACAGATTCAATCTGTTGAGTACATTCACAATCAAAATCGATCCCAGCCCTCCTATGTAAGCAAGCAGTTTCATGAAATATTACGCTAATTGCCACGTTTCCTATCAAAATTTAATGGTGTGCACATGTGAATAATTTTTGTCTTTTGCACGTTGATAACAAGTTCCCTATCATGGGTCCAGCATTGCAAC
Source organism: Sweltsa coloradensis (assembly GCA_024449915.1). Classification (NCBI taxonomy): domain Eukaryota; kingdom Metazoa; phylum Arthropoda; class Insecta; order Plecoptera; family Chloroperlidae; genus Sweltsa; species Sweltsa coloradensis. The sequence goes on along the minus strand of JAMZAV010002297.1, from coordinate 31,805 downwards.
TTCCTAAAATCATCGTTCATAAATTTTGTCGCCACGCTTAATTCTTTATGTATTGACAGAAGCACCAAATCATCCGCATACATTAATAATATACAATTTTTCAAATATTTTCCAATAACATTAACGTATATAACATAGAATTGTGGCCCAAGAATTGACCCTTGAGGTACTCCTGTCGTGAACTTTTTTGGCCGACTAAATATATTGCCTATTTTAACCTTGTACGAGCGATTTTCAAGATAACTACGAAACCAATCTAATACTCTACCTCGGATACCTACTTCTTCTAAGCATTCTAAAAGGACATTGTGATTAATTGTATCAAAAGCTTTGGAAAAGTCAACAAACGTAGCGACTACGTGCATATTATTGTTTAAGCTACTATTTACTAAATCTGAAAACTTTAATAAAACATCCTGGGTGCTTTTCCCCTTTTGAAAACCATACTGATTTTCACTTACAATTTCAAATTTACTTAGATAGTTACTTAAACAAGTAGATATGTATCGCTCCATTATCTTTTCGATCACCGACAGCAATGCAATTGGACGATAATTTGAGAAAGACATATGGTCACCTTTTTTATATACTGGTCTCACAACAGAGATTTTCATTTTTTCCGGCACGCAACCGTCCCTTATTGACAAATTTATTAAGTGAGAAATGATGGGACTTAGTTCATGTCTAAAGTTTTTTACATCGATAGCTCTTATTCCGTCATAACCGGGCTGCTTATTTACGTTTATCTCATCTATAATGCGATTTACTTTATTTTCTGTTATCGGAGGCAGCCACAACGATTGCGGAGCAACATCTTTAAATACGTGTTGTGCACACCTCAAATCACACACATGACGTATCTCCTCCACTTGCTTTACAAAGTTGTCTGCAAACTCATTTGCAATACTCTCACCGGTGTGTTTCTTACCTAAATATTTGTTAACAACTGTATCAACTGAGTCTTTGATTTTGCGGCCCGAGATTACATTTATGGTTTGCCACAAATCCTTCGGTCCACTGCAATTATTTATCGATTGCCGGTAAAAAGCTTGTTTAATAATAATAATAATAATAATAATAATAATAATAATAATAATAATAATAATAAATAATAATAATTATAATAATTTTTTTTTTTTTTTAAGTTGCCTTTATTGAACAATTTATTTACAGATACAATCGATCGTCCTGCGAAGCTACAAAACAGCTTATCTGCAGGTTCAAATCTTTTTATACATGTGTACATAGTAATACAATAAATCAATCCCTTGGAATCCAGTTCCTATGTCAATACAGATGATATTTCCATGACAGTTATGCATTCTTGACAAACAAAATTAAATTAAATTGATTATTTCTTTTTAATACGGCAACATTGAATTTAAATATTCCCTAGAATGAAATTGAGATACAACAAAATTCAATAAAACAAACAAAAAATAAATAAATAAAATAATAATACTAATTGTAATAAATAAGTAACACACCCTAAACAAAGAAACAGCTGCAAGGCTTTGATTAAGCTTTTTTTAAAGACCAAATTCCACCACAACCATAAAAAAACCATGATCAAAACATCACCACAATAGCACATTTTACATAATTTTACAATAATAATTATAATAATAATAATAATAATAATAATAATAATAATAATAATAATAATAATAATAATAATAATAATAATAATAGAAGGGTAGAATTGGCCCAGAGCATGGCTCTGCTAATCGTAAAAGGCGATTCAAGAGAAAAAGTCCACCTCGCAAACATCAGCTAGTAAGAGCGGAGTAGGCCTATATTACTCCCCGAAACTAGAGGCGAGCTCTGGCAATCGTCGTCGGGGACCTTGCCCCCTTCCCTTGATGACCCCCCCGGCGACGATGACAATGACACAACGAACGATGACGAAAACAATGACGACCGCGACGTGAGAAACCCCCCTTCCTCCCCCTTCCCGTGGCTGGTCTGACCAGCATGGGCCCCTCCTCCCCCCCCCCCTTAGGCTAGAGTGGTGCATTATGACCTAACGGTTGACGCGTCCTTAATCCAAATAAACAATAATAATAATAATAATCATCATTTTTACAATAATCATAATAATAATAATAATAATAATAATAATAATAATAATAATAATAATAATAATAATAATAATAATAATAATAATCAAACACACTATTAACTCACCTAGTCAATTGTCATAAACACAGACGGCGCAATATGACCTAACCGGTTGAAGCGCCCTAGTTTCTCACGTCGTCGTCGTAGTTCTGGATTGTTTGATATGGTTTTAGACCCCCGTCTGGGCCCGGGGTAGAATTTGGCCCAGAGCATGGCTCTGCTAATCGTAAAAGGCGATTCAAGAGAAAAAGTCCCCTTCGAAACATCAGCTAGTAAGCGGGGAGTATATTACTCCCCAAACCTAGAGGCGAGCTCTGGCAATCTCGTGGGGGGACCTTGCCCCCTTCCCTTGACACCCCCCGCGACGATGACAATGATAAAACAAACGATGCAAAGACATGACGCCCGCGCGTGAGAAACCCCCCTTCCTCCCCCTTCCCCCGGGCTGGGTTTGGCCAGCCTGGGCCCCCCTCCCCCCCCCCCCCCCTCCTTAGGCAAAAGAGGGGTGCAATTAGACCAACGGTTGACGCGTTTTAATCCAAATAACCAATATGGTTTTAGCTTGTGCGCGGGGAATGCAAACGAAAAAAGCAAAGTTATTGTAAGGGAATTTATTAATCATTTGGTTTTAAAGTCTAATTGCTCCCCTGCCAAATGGCGGCCACAAAAAAAAATTTTTTTAGAAATCGCTCCCATCAAATTTAAACATGCAAACGCCCCATTCAAGATGGCTTCCAATTGCCCCGGAAAGTGGACCGCTGACTGCTACTACCCAATTTAGGGGATGTCATCCCTTCCTTTTTTTAAAAAAATCCACCCTAAACCCTTCTATCATTTCTTTACCCGCCATAAGGTTTTATCAATCTTCCCACTTTCTCTCTTTGCTGCCAAACTCTTTTCTTTTTTAAGGGCTTTGGGGCTGACCCCTCCCCACATACGAAAAACATAAAATTTCCCGGGGGTTCCGGAATTTATAAGGGGGGGTTCGACCATGAAATTTATAGATGTACCGAAGCCAAGGGGGGGGGCCCCCCCCGGAAAAAATTTTTTTCCCTTTTAAAGGGATTTTGGGGAAAATATGTGCGTTTTAAAACACAAACGACCCTTTTTTTCTACTAAAAACCTGTTTTTAAATCAAAAATTTTCTCTTTTAAAGTCATTTTGGGGAGAATTTTTGCGTTTTAAAAATCACAATAACCAAAATTTTTATCTATACTTTAAATCCTCTTTTTTCAAATGGTAAATGCTTTTTTTTGCTTAAAACATTTTCTATATTCTCGTTTGAAAAGTTTAAGTGCACTTTTACACTTTTTTTTGGCAAAAGGGGGGGGTTGGGCCCCCCCCTCCCCCCCCCCCCTTGGGTACGCCACTGAAATCCATCATAATTATAATTAAAAACCCAAAATTTAAAACACCTAAATTCTAATTTTTTTAAAAAAATAATAAATAATATGACTATCACTACCCTCTTTTAGTTTTCTTTGTTTTATTTTCTTTAATGCCACAAGAAAAGCTGAGCCCCCCCAAACCTCGTTACAACTGTTTTGTGTACTAGATATCGTGTGAAAGGGCACCCTAAACCCCCCCTTGTTTGGAATGAGTTTGGTTTCTAATATTAACTTTAAAACAATAAGAAAAAACAAACCGATAAATTTTAATTTTATAACTTACAAAATCACATTCGGCAAATTTGAATTCACGATTGAAAAACCCCCAGTTTTTTTCTCGTCGTTTTACCCTTTTAATCGCCTTCCCTCTTACACCGTGGCTAGTTGACTCTGGATTATCCTCCCCATATCCCTAGGCTAGAGTGGCGCGATATGACCTAATGGTTGACGCCCCTTTAAACCCAATAAATAAAAACGTTTCACAAGGCCGTTGCTACTTAACCCCGTCTCGGCCCGGGGTATCATTGGTCCAGAGCATGGCTCTGCTAATCGTAAAAGGCGATTAAAGGAAAAAGTCCACCTTGCAAACATCAGCTACTAAGAGCGGAGAATTTTACTTCCCGAAACTAAAGGCGACTAAGGCAATCGTCGTCTTGGACCTTCCCCTTCCCTTTAAACGACCCCCCGCGACGATGACAATGACACAACGAACGATGACAAAGACGATGAAGACTGTGACTTGAAAAACCCCCCTTCCTCCCCTTACTCGTGGCTGGTTCTGACCAGCATGGGGCCCTTCTCCCCCCCCCCTTGGGTTATGCGGATGCATTATGATCCAACGGTTGACGCGCCCTTAATCCAATTAAACAATAACAACAAAAATCCACAGAACCTTAATTTTATGAATTAATATATTCGTGTAAAATTTGAGCTTAATCGAAAAATTTATTTCTTATGAAATCACAATTTTAGGCTTATTTCGTTTTTAAACAATTTTCGCTCATCCAACAACGCGCCTGAAAAAACATTTGGGGAAGCTTTCTAGTCTTAAAACGTTATTTTATTATTTCATCTATTGATTTTATGTTATAACATTATGAAAATTTGAATAAGTAGAATGGAAACTAAAATGCATGTTTTGTCTCTGCGGTGTGGGAAGTGAAGTCACCGCCGTTTTTGATGAAAATTGTTAGTCGAAAAATGAAACCAAATAAACGGGGAATATTTTATCGACTCTCCCTTTTACATACATCCAGACGGAGGTAAATGTATGTTTTTAAAAAGGGCGGGGGGTAGTTTTGTTGTCGACGCCCAACGCCATCTTTTCTGTCATGTTCGCTTTCTGAATTTCAAAGTCGTGTTTCATTTCAGTCGAATAATTAAAATACATGTTGTTTTTTCAGAAAATTTAACCAAAATTGTCGATGAAACATTCGATAAGTTCTGTCTTAGTGTGGAAATATTTGTAGCGCGTGTATCTTGAGAAAGAATATCCTTGTTTTTGTTTTCGTTTTGGGCTATTTGGTTTTCATCTGCCGCCCAAAAGACCATTCAGCAAACCATAAAAGGACTCCACCACTGGGGTTCGATACGTCCAGCTCGGGGCTGTCTCTCAAATGTCTAGATTAAAGGGACTAGAAAACCCATAAGCTAAAGCCGCATATCACTCCTTTTTTCCTCCCCCAAAACCCTTGGCTGGTTCTGCCCCACAAGGTTTTTCCCTCCGAGAAACCCATGGCAAAATTGTGCAATATGATCAAACTTTGACGCGCCCCTTGAACTTTTAAAAATCCAAATGAAAAACGAGTGAGGGCCCTCTTACCCCCCTCTCCCCCGGGGCTGTTTGACCAGCGGGGGACATTCCCTCCGAAAAACCCATATAGGTGGTAATATGCCCAAAAACGGTTACGCCCCCCTTTGAACGTAATAAATCTAAACGACCAAAACGTAAGAGGCCACCCTTCCGCCCTCTACCTGCCAGCTGACCACATGGGACTTTCCCCCTGAAACCCCCTAGGCTAAATGGCGCTTTGACCTTCGGTTGATCCCCCTTTAAAGGAAAAATCTTTTAAAACAACTTAACAAATTTTTTCCCAAAAACTGATTTGTTTTTTTTAAAATACCCCCAAATTTAAGGCGAGCTCTGGGGGTCGCGAGGGGCAACCCCCCTTCCCCTTGAAAAAACCCTGACAATGACTCAGGGAAAGGGATATTGAAAAGACGACCTTTAGGGGGGAAAACCCCCAAACCCTTGCCTCCCCGACCCCCCTTTCCTTTTGTCCCTTTTCCTAGCCCCCCTGATTTCGCCAAGAAAACCCCAGGCCCCCCCGACCCACCCGGCCAAGCTCCCCCCCCGGCCCCTTGCCCCCTGGCCACCTTCTCCCAGCCCTCCCCTTGCTTGTGGCTGGGCTAAAACACAACCTGTCCACCCCGCGTCTCCCCCCCGTCACCCCTTACGTTCGTCCTCTTTGGAAAAAAATATTGTTATAACTAACTATTCACTTATCACGAAGCGCAAAATGACCTAGGTTGACGCGCCTTAATCCAAATAAACAAAAAAAATAATCACAGGCGGCGCTTTTGGCCTATGGCGTAACCGGGTTGGAGCAGATTAGAGGCTTTATTAGGCCCAACGGTTGATGCATCATTAAACCAAAAAAAAAAACTCCCGTCTGGGCCCCGGGGAGACTGGCCCAAAAGCATGACTCTGCTAATCGTAAAATGGCGATTAGACATAAGGGCATCCGCAAACTCAGCTAGACTGTAAAAGGGGGATTTTTTTTCCACAAATACGGCAGCTCTGGCAAGTGTCATCGGGACACCTTCCTTTGTCTGGGGACCTCCCTGTACATACAAGACGAAATCTTACGGACGCGTGTAAAACCGCCATTCCCTTTGTTCCAAGACATAAATTCTATTTACAAAAAAAATAAAAAAAAGTTATATAATAGATTTTTCTGGATACCTGGACACGTGGGCTAGAAAGAATGACACCTGTCGGGCTGCTGGAAGCTTCCCACGGGGGCGACGTTGATTTCAAACTAGTCTCGACTCTCACGTAAAAGAGTGGTATTTTTGCAGAATTCGAATTGGCAACACACGTCTAACTCTTGGGTACCCTAACCAGTGAAAAAGGTTTTTCCCCCAAAGTACACATTGATGTCCTTTAACCGTACTCATATGCACAGAATGTAAACCAAATATGAGGCCTTTCGCACGAAAATTTGATCTCTCCCAATCATATGAAGAATTTCTTTCATTATGATAACGGCGACAAACCTTTCTAAATTTCTCATCCAATGTAATCTATTTAAAAAAATTTTAAATTTCCCACATCATACACATTTCTTTAATTTATTTATTTCCATTCACATAAATATTTTTTGTTTTGCTATTACTATCATAATCATTTTATTTTATTTTATATACACTTAGAAAACAATATAATCATCAAACATACCTGCATTAACTCTTTTCATTTACTTTCATTCACAGACGGTGCAATATGACCTAACCGGTTGAAGCGCCCTAGTTTCTCACGTCGTCGTATCGCGCTGTCAATGGTGCTTAAATTCATCGTCTACATACAAATTTCTGACTTTCTTAAGACTAATGACTTTTAGACAAATACCAATCTGGTTTCCGGACTGGTCATAGCTGGCTGGCTGGCTAGGAGTTCTCTGCGGAGATTAATTTAGCCTACAGAGAAAACGGTAAATCTGAGAACTATGAAACTTGGACCACACTTAGATGTACTTCAGACGCAGTGACATTTGCTTTCGAAACCAAATCGGGTAACAGGGACCGGAGAAAATCAAAATTTGGATGATAATCAAAACGCGTAATTACCAAGGCGTGGTAATTTGTAAAAAACTTGAAATTAAACATGCTATTAACTATTATAAATATCTTGCGTCCAAAACACAAGGGGCTAAATTTGGGGATGACCATGGGCCCAAAAATGACAAAAAACATATCTGAACTTTAAGAAATGAATCATTCAAAGAAAACGCTACAACTGAGATGTTTCAAACGTGGAATACATTTTGATATCTCTCATTCTTTATCACTTTTGAATATAGAAAGCAAAATTGGGTAACGGGTACCGGAGAAAATAAAAATTTATCAAAAGTAGGTAATTCCGTACTCTTATGAATAATACGCTATACTGAGAAAACGGTTCATCTTAGAACTTTGAAACTTGGGCCACACTCAGATGTACCTCATAAAACAAAAACCGGGCAATTGGGACCGGGGAAAATCAAAATCAAAATCAAAACGCGTAATTACTCAGGCGTAGTAATTTGTACAAGCTTGAAATTAAACATGCTCTTAACCATTATAAATATCTAGTTCTTATGCTAGTGCGTTGGTCTTGTTGTTATCGTATCTGCTTCCAATGCAGAAGGGCCAGGGTTCGATTCAACTAAAGTCAGAAGTTTTTTAACTTCTGATTTGGACTTAAGTCTACTCAGTTCTTGTCTTAGGAGTTTGTAAACGGTGACTTTGGAGCCGTCTCTAGCAAAATCAAAACGCGTAATTACTCAGGCGTAGTAATTTGTACAAGCTTGAAATTAAACATGCTCTTAACCATTTAAATATCTAGTGCTTATGCTAGTGCGTTGGTCTTGTTGTTAGCGTATCTGCTTCGAATGCAGAATGGCCAGGGTTCGATTCCCGTCAAAGTCACAAGTTTTTTAACTTCTGATTTGGACTTAGTCCATTAGTTCGTGTCTTAGGAGTTTGAAAAACGGTGACTTTGGAACCGTCCTAGCAACGAAGCACATGATAAATTTCAGAGTTGTTCTTAATCGGCCTTGTTGGTTCTGGCGTTGATCCGCGGGTGTTCGCACTGTCCATACCACTGATTGCCATATTTCCTATTAAAAATGTCGATCTTTGGTTGGTTATCGCTCACTCGTCGATTGCGTCGGGGCCTGCAGGGTTGGCTTGGTAGCTTTGTTTTAAAGTTCCCCACTGAAAATCAGTTATATAACTGAGTGGGTAGACTCTTCATAAAAAAATTTTTTTTATTTTTTTTTTATTTAAGGGGTATCTTTGGGGGTACCGTGGGCCCAAAATGTAAAAAAACAACTTTGAACTTAACAAATTAATCATTCACACCTTGATAGCGAACAAACAACAAAAAGATGTAATATCCGGCCAAATCCAAATTTTTGTAAAAAAAAAACGGCAGCCAAGCTCTCCTTCAAAGTCTTCGGCTGTGAATGCTGTGAGATATAGAAGTTGAGCCAAGCTTTTTATTCTTTCTCCCTAGTTTCGCTTTGAAAATAGGGAGAAAGAATAAAAAGCTTGGCTCAACTTCTATATCTCACAGCATTCTCAGCCGAAGACTTTTGAAGGAGAGCTTGGCTGCCGTTTTTTATTTCAAATTTTTGTATTTGGTTGGATTATATATACTTCAAATGTCAGTTTGCCTGAAAGCTAATATAATTTAATTTAATATCCTATTAATCTGTGCTTAAATGTAAAAGTGCATGGCAAACTCACATGTCAAATTATTGTTGTTTTTGATCTTGTAATTAATTATATTTGTGTTAAAATCTAAAGCGTATAAAAGAGATGGATGAATGTGTGTATGAATGACCGCCCTTTATATTCAAGTGAATTTTATATGTTAAATATTAATTTGTGTTTTAATATTTTGTAGTGTTTAGTAGAAGTGTATAGTAATCTGTCATACTATAATTTGTATCAATTTGTATCACACATTTTAAAGGTTGGATGTAAGAAAAGGCCTCACTGGCCTTAATCCCGCCTCTAATAAAGTCCTTAATCAATCAATCAATCAATCAATCAATCAATCGTCCCCTTACCCGTGGCTGGTTCTGATCAGAATAGGCCCCTCCTCCCCCCCCCCCCCCCCGCCCCTAGGTTAGAGTGGTGCATTATGACCTAACGGTTGACGAGTCTTTGTTTCTCATGTCGTCGTTGATGAAATCCATCACCTGGGTCCCAAGTTCTAAAAAATGCGTGTGCAGCCACAAGCCACCGTCAAAACATAAACCGATCCCACCTCATATCGGTGACTTGAGTAAAATGCAAGTTTTGAAATCAAAAACGAACGTTGTGGGATAAATGGTTGTTGCTGTTAGTCATCGTTGCGATAGTTCCGAAAGAGTCTAAAGCTTTGTGAATGTAAAACATCCCCAAACCAATCAGAATTGCGTGTTATTGCGCCTAGCGGCCTAGCGCTAGGAATAAGAACCAAGGTGCTAAACATTGCCGCGACGATTACGATGGCTGTCATTAGTGTGGAACGTTGATTCTCGAGTATATAATGAATAATGATACATTGTTGTAGGCGGTGTACACTAACGAATGACAATTTAAAACAATTCATTGTCACGACCATGAAAGCATACATTTTCTGAAGTTTCTAAAAGATGCTCAAGTGAATCATAGGGGCGGTAACGTAGAAACAAATGATCAAACCACGAGGTTTCGGCGTCTGGGCCCGGGGTAGAATTGGCCCAGAGCATGGCTCTGCTAATCGTAAAAGGCGATTCAAGAGAAAAAGTCCACCTCGCAAACATCAGCTAGAAAGAGCGGAATATCTTACTCCCCAAACTAGAGGCGAGCTCTGGCAATCGTCGTCGGGGACCTTGCCCCCTTCCCTTGACGACCCCCCCGGCGACGATGACAATGACACAACGAACGATGACGAAAACAATGACGACCGCGACGTGAGAAACCCCCCTTCCTCCCCTTACCCGTGGCTGGTTCTGACCAGCATGGGCCCCTCCTCCCCCCCCCCCTTAGGCTAGAGTGGTGCATTATGACCTAACGGTTGACGCGTCCTTAATCCAAATAAACAATAATAATAATAATAATAATAATCATCATTTTTACAATAATCATAATAATAATAATAATAATAATAATAATAATAATAATAATAATAATAATAATAATAATAATAATAATAATCAAACACACTATTAACTCACCTAGTCAATTGTCATAAACACAGACGGCGCAATATGACCTAACCGGTTGAAGCGCCCTAGTTTCTCACGTCGTCGTCGTAGTTCTGGATTGTTTGATATGGTTTTAGACCCCCGTCTGGGCCCGGGGTAGAATTTGGCCCAGAGCATGGCTCTGCTAATCGTAAAAGGCGATTTAAGAGAAAAAGTCCCCGTCGAAACATCAGCTAGTAAGAGGGGAGTATATTACTCCCCGAAACTAGAGGCGAGCTCTGGCAATCGTCGTCGGGGACCTTGCCCCCTTCCCTTGACGACCCCCCGGCGACGATGACAATGATACAACGAACGATGACAAAGACGATGACGACCGCGACGTGAGAAACCCCCCTTCCTCCCCTTACCCGTGGCTGGTTCTGACCAGCATGGGCCCCTCCTCTCCCCCCCCCCCCCCTTAGGCTAGAGTGGTGCATTATGACCTTACGGTTGACGCGTTCTTAATCCAAATAAACCGATATGGTTTTAGCTTGTGCAGCATGGTAATGCACAAACAGAAACAATGCAAAGTTATTGCATAAGGGAATTTAGTAATCATATGGTGTTAAAGTCTAATATGCTCACCTGCCAAACTGGCGGCCATCTTTAAAAATATTTTTTAGATTAATCGCTCCCATCTAATTAACATGCAAACGCACCCATTCAAGATGGCTTCCAATTGTCCCGGAAGTGGACCGCTGACTGCTAGTCTAGCCAATTATATGGGATGTCTATGCTCTCCGTATTTTTAAAGAATCCCATCCTAAACCTTCTATCATTTCATTTACACTGCCATAAGGTTTTATCAAATCTTCCCAGCTACTCTCTTTGCTGCCAATCTCTGTACTTTGTTAAGGGCTTTGACATGACCATCCCGACATACGAAAACACATAAATATTCCCAGTGGCTATCCAGGAATTCATAAAGGGGGGTTCGACCAATGAATTCATAGATGTACCGAAGGCCAAGTGGGGGTCGCCCCCCGAAAATTTTTCCTCCTTTAAGGTCATTTTGGTGAAAATATGTGCGTTTTAAAGCATCACAACGACCAACATTTTATTCTACTAACTCCTCACGTTTTTCATCCAAAAGTTTTCTCTTTCAAGTCCTTTTGGTGAGAATTTGTGCGTTTTTAAAGCATCACAATAACCAAATTTGTATCTATACTTAAATCCTCTTTTGGTCAGATGGTAACTTGCATTTAGTTTTGCTTATAAACAGTTATTCTATATTCTCGTTTGAAACGTTTAGTGCACTTTCACACTTTTCCTTTGGCAAAAGGGGGGGTTTGGTCCCCCCTCTCCCCCCCCCCTTGGATACGCCACTGAATATTCCATCATAATATATAATTAAACCAAATTTAATACACCTAAATTCTAATTTTTAAAGAAAATAATAAATGATAATATGACTATCACTACCATCTTTATAGTTTTCTTTGTTTTATTTACTTTGAATGACTATGGAGAAACGCTGAGCCCGCCTACCTCGTTACAACTGTTTCGTGTACTAGATATCGGTGTGAAGGACACACCTCAACCCGACATTGTTGAAAATGAGTTTGGATTACTAATATTAACTTTAAATACAATATAGAAAACAAACAACCGATTAATTTTAATTATTATAACTTACAATATCACATTCGGCAAAATTTGAATTCACAGATTGAAACGCCATTGTTTCTCTCGTCGTCTTACCGTATTATCACCCTTCCCTCTCACTACCCGTGGCTAGCTCTGACTACATGGGATTATCCTCCCCATATCCCCTAGGCTAGAGTGGCGCGATATGACCTAACGGTTGACGCGCCCTTCAACCAAATAAACTCAAAACGTTTCACAAGGCCGTTGCTACTTAACCCCGTCTCGGCCCGGGGTAGAATTGGCCCAGAGCATGGCTCTGCTAATCGTAAAAGGCGATTCAAGAGAAAAAGTCCACCTTGCAAACATCAGCTACTAAGAGCGGAGAATCTTACTTCCCGAAACTAAAGGCGAGCTAAGGCAATCGTCGTCTTGGACCTTGCCCTTCCCTTGACGACCCCCCGGCGACGATGACAATGACACAACGAACGATGACAAAGACGATGAAGACTGCGACTTGAGAAACCCCCCTTCCTCCCCTTACTCGTGGCTGGTTCTGACCAGCATGGGGCCCTTCTCCCCCCCCCCCTTAGGGTAGAGTGGTGCATTATGACCTAACGGTTGACGCGTCCTTAATCCAATTAAACAACAACAACAAAAATCCACAGAACCTTAATTTTATGAATTAATATATTCGTGTAAAATTTGAGCGTAATCGAATAATTATTTCTTATGAAAATCACAATTTTAGGCTTATTTCGTTTTTAAACAATTACGCTCATCCAACAACGCGCCTTGAAAAAACATTTGCGAAGCTTTCTAGTCTTAAAAAACGTCATTTTATTATTTCATCTATTGATTTTATGTTATAACATTATGAAAATTTGAATAAGTATGAATGGAAACTCAAATGCATGTTTTGTCTCTGCGGTGTAGGAAAGTGAAGTCACCGCCGTCTTGATGTAAATTGTTAGTCGATAATGAAACCAGAATGAAACGGGGAAACATTTTTATCGACTCTGCCTTTACATACATCCAGACGGCGGTGAATGTCATGTCTTTGAAAGGCGGTGGATAGTATTGTTGATCGAACGCCAACCAACGCCATCTTTTCTGTCATGTTCGCATTCTGTAATTTCAAAGTCGTGTTTCATTTCAGTCGAAATAATTACAATACATGTTGTTATTCATGAAGAATATTAACCAAAATTGTCGATGAAACATTACGATGAAGTTCTGTCTCAGTGTGGAAATAGTTTGTAGCGCGTGTGATCTTTGAGCTAAGTAATATCCTTGATTTTGTTTTCTTCTTGGCTAGTTGGTTTTCATCTGCCGACCAAAGACGTATTCAGCAAACCATACAAGGACTTCCACCACTGTGGCTCGATACGTCCAGCTCGGGTCTGTCCTCTCAACATGTGCTAGATTAGAAGGACTAAGATAACCCAGTGAAGCTAAAGCCGAACTATATCCCTCCTTTTTTCCTCCCCCTACCCTTGGCTGGTTCTGACCAGCATGGGACATTCCTCCGAGCAACCCCTAGGCTAGAGTGGTGCAATATGGCCAAACGGTTGACGCGCCCTTGAACGTAATAAATCCAAACGACCACGACGTAAGGGCCACCCTTACCGCCCCCTACCCTGTGGCTGAGTCTGACCAGCATGGGACTTTCCTCCCTGCAACCCCTAGGCTAGAGTGGCCATTATGACCTTACGGTTGACTCGCCCTTGAAGAAAAAAATCTTTTAAAACAACTTATACAATTATTTACATCAAACATGATTAATTTTTTATTTAAATACTCCCCGAATTTAGAGGCGAGCTCTGGCGGTCGTCGACGGGCAACACCCCTTCCCATTGACAACCTGACAATGACTACACGGAAGATGACATTGACAAAGACGACCATTGCGTGGGAGAACCACCAACCCTTGCCCTCCCCGTACCCTCCCTTTCCCTTTTGTCCTTTGCCTGAGCCCGGCCTGATTTCGCCACAGACCACAGGCCCCCCGACCCGACCCCGGCCAAGCTCCCGCCCCGGCCCCTTGCCCCTGGCCACCTTCTCCCATGCCCTCCCCTTGCTTGTGGCTGGTTCTGACCAGCACAAGCCTGTCCACCCCGCGTCTCCCCACGTCACCCCTTACGTTCGTCCTCTTTGGAAAATATATTGTTATAAACTAACTAATTAACTACATTATCACAGGAGGCGCAATATGACCTCACGGTTGACGCGTCCTTAATCCAAATAAACAAAAAATACTATATCACAAATGGCGCTATAGGCCTATGACGTAACCGGTTGGAGCAGATTAGAGTGCTGCATTAGGACCTAACGGTTGATGCATCATTAATCCAAAAAAAAAAATCTCCCGTCTGGGCCCAGGGTAGAACTGGCCAAGAGCATGACTCTGCTAATCGTAAAATGCGATTCATGACAGTAAGGCCATCTCGCAAACATCAGCTAGACTGGTAAGAGGGGAGATTTTTGTCCACGAAACTAGAGGCGAGCTCTGGCAAGTGTCATCGGGAACACATTCCCTTTGTCTGGAGGACCTCCCAGATAACGATGACAAAGACGATAATCTTACAGGACCGCGATGTAACAACACCCCCATTCCTCATTTGTTCCAAGACATAAAATTCTATTTACAAAAAACTTAACTCTAAGAGTTATATAATAGAGTTTTGCTGGATACCTGGACACGTGGGCATAGAAAGAAATGAACACGCTGATTGGGCTGCTAAGGAAGCTTCCTAGCGTTGCGACGTTGATTTCAATCTACGTCTCGACTCTCACGTAGAGAAGAGGTGGTATTGTGCAGAATTCGAATTGGCAACACACGTCTAACTCTTGGATATCCCTTAACCAGTGAAAAGGTTATTCCCAGATGTGACACATGTGATGTACCTTTAACCGTACATCATATGCTAGCAGAATGTACCAAATATGATGCCTTGCGCACGGAATTTGATCTCTCCCAATCATATGAAGAACTTCTATCATATGATAACGGCGACAAACTTTCTAAATTTCTCATCCAAAGTAATCTATTTAACAAAATTTAATTCACATCATACACATTTCTTTAATTTATTTATTTCCATTCACATAAATAACTTTTGTTTTGCTATTACTATCATAATCATTTTATTTTATTTTATATACACTTAGAAAACAATATAATCATCAAACATACCTGCATTAACTCTTTTCATTTACTTTCATTCACAGACGGTGCAATATGACCTAACCGGTTGAAGCGCCCTAGTTTCTCACGTCGTCGTATCGCGCTGTCAATGGTGCTTAAATTCATCGTCCACATACAAATTTCTGACTTTCTTAAGACTAATGACTTATTAGACAAATACCAATCTGGTTTCCGGACTGGTCATAGCTGGCTGGCTGGCTAGGAGTTCTCTGCGGAGATTAATTTAGCCTACAGAGAAAACGGTAAATCTGAGAACTATGAAACTTGGACCACACTTAGATGTACTTCAGACGCAGTGACATTTGCTTTCGAAACCAAAATCGGGTAACAGGGACCGGAGAAAATCAAAATTTGGATGATAATCAAAACGCGTAATTACCAAGGCGTGGTAATTTGTACAAACTTGAAATTAAACATGCTATTAACTATTATAAATATCTTGCGTCCAAAACACAAGGGGCTAAATTTGGGGATGACCATGGGCCCAAAAATGACAAAAAACATATCTGAACTTTAAGAAATGAATCATTCAAAGAAAACGCTACAACTGAGATGTTTCAAACGTGGAATACATTTTGATATCTCTCATTCTTTATCACTTTTGAATATAGAAAGCAAAATTGGGTAACGGGTACCGGAGAAAATCAAAATTATCAAAAGTAGGTAATTCCGTACTCTTATGAATAATACGCTATACTGAGAAAACGGTTCATCTTAGAACTTTGAAACTTGGGCCACACTCAGATGTACCTCATATAACAAAAACCGGGCAATTGGGACCGGGGAAAATCAAAATCAAAATCAAAACGCGTAATTACTCAGGCGTAGTAATTTGTACAAGCTTGAAATTAAACATGCTCTTAACCATTATAAATATCTAGTGCTTATGCTAGTGCGTTGGTCTTGTTGTTATCGTATCTGCTTCCAATGCAGAAGGGCCAGGGTTCGATTCCAACTAAAGTCAGAAGTTTTTTAACTTCTGATTTGGACTTAAGTCTATCAGTTCTTGTCTTAGGAGTTTGTAAACGGTGACTTTGGAGCCGTCCTAGCAAAATCAAAACGCGTAATTACTCAGGCGTAGTAATTTGTACAAGCTTGAAATTAAACATGCTCTTAACCATTATAAATATCTAGTGCTTATGCTAGTGCGTTGGTCTTGTTATTAGCGTATCTGCTTCGAATGCAGAATGGCCAGGGTTCGATTCCCGCCAAAGTCAGAAGTTTTTTAACTTCTGATTTGGACTTAAGTCTATCAGTTCTTGTCTTAGGAGTTTGTAAACGGTGACTTTGGAGCCGTCCTAGCAACGAAGCACATAATAAATTTCAGAGTTGTTCTGAATCGGCCTTGTTGATTCTGGCGTTGATCCGCGGGTGTTCGCACTGTCCATACCACTGATTGATATATTTCCTATTAAAAATATCGATCTTTGGTTGGTTATCGCTCACTCGTCGATTGCGTCGGGGCCTGCAGGGTTGGCTTGGTAGCTTTGATTTAAAGTCCCCCACTGAAAATCAGTTATATAACTGAGTGGGTAGACTCTTCATAAAAATTTTTTTTATTTTTTTTTTATTTAAGGGGTATCTTTGGGGGTACCGTGGGCCCAAAAATGTAAAAAAACAACTTTGAACTTAACAAATTTAATCATTCACACCTTGATAGCGAACAAACAACAAAAAGATGTAATATCCAACCAAATACAAAAATTTGTAAAAAAAAACGGCAGCCAAGCTCTCCTTCAAAAGTCTTCGGCTGTGAATGCTGTGAGATATAGAAGTTGAGCCAAGCTTTTTATTCTTTCTCCCTAGTTTCGCTTTGAAAATAGGGAGAAAGAATAAAAAGCTTGGCTCAACTTCTATATCTCACAGCATTCACAGCCGAAGACTTTTGAAGGAGAGCTTGGCTGCCGTTTTTTTTTTACAAATTTTTGTATTTGGTTGGATTATATTATACTTCAAATGTCAGTTTGCCTGAAAGCTAATATAATTTTATTTAATATCCTATTAATCTGTGCTTAAATGTAAAAGTGCATGGCAAAACTCACATGTCAAATTATTGTTGTTTTTGATCTTGTAATTAATTATATTTGTGTTAAAATCTAAAGCGTATAAAAGAGATGGATGAATGTGTGTATGAATGACCGCCCTTTATATTCAAGTGAATTTTATATGTTAAATATTAATTTGTGTTTTAATATTTTGTAGTGTTCTAGTAGAAGTGTATAGTAATCTGTCATACTATAATTTGTATCAATTTGTATCAAACATTTTAAAGGTTGGATGTAAGAAAAGGCCTCACTGGCCTTAATCCCGCCTCTAATAAAGTCCTTAATCAATCAATCAATCAATCAATCAATCAATCAATCAATCGTCCCCTTACCCGTGGCTGGTTCTGATCAGCATGGGCCCCCCCTCCCCCCCCCCCCCCGCCCCCTAGGTTAGAGTGGTGCATTATGACCTAACGGTTGACGAGTCTTTGTTTCTCATGTCATCGTTGAAGGAATCCAGCACCTGGACCTCAAGTTTAAAAAAATGCGTTTGCAGCCACAAGCCACCGTCAACACATAAACCGATACTTGCACCTCATTTCGGTGACGAGTAAAATGCAAGTTTTGAAATCAAAACGTACGTTGTGGGATAGATGGGTGTTGCTGTTAGTCATCGTTGCGATAGTTCGGAAATAGTCTAAGCTTTGTGAATGTAAAACATCCCCCAACCAATCAGAATTGCGTATTATTGCGCCTAGCGCCCTAGCGCTAGACATAAGAACCTAGTGCTAAACATTGCGACAATTACGATAGCCGTCATTAGTGTGGAACGTTGATTCTCGAGTATAAAATGACATTGTTGTAGGCGGTGTACACTAACGAATGACAGTTTAATAATAAATCAAAGTCTCGACCATGAAAGAATACATTTCTGAAGTTTCTAAAAGATGCTCAAGTGAATCATAGGGGCGGTAACGTAGAAACAAATGATCAAACCACGAGGTTTCGGCGTCTGGGCCCGGGGTAGAATTGGCCCAGAGCATGGCTCTGCTAATCGTAAAAGGCGATTCAAGAGAAAAAGTCCACCTCGCAAACATCAGCTAGAAAGAGCGGAATATCTTACTCCCCAAACTAGAGGCGAGCTCTGGCAATCGTCGTCGGGGACCTTGCCCCCATCTCTTGACGACCCCCCGGCGACGATGACAATGACACAACGAACGATGACAAAGACGATGACGACCGCGACGTGAGAAACCCCCCTTCCTCCCCTTTCCCGTGGCTGGTTCTGACCAGCATGGGCCCCATCTCCTCCCCACCCCCCTTAGGCTAGAGTGGTGCATTATGACCTAACGGTTGACGCGTCCTTAATCCAAATAATAAAAATAAAACAAAAAACTTCCTACTACACATGGCTAATTTTGACTGGCATGGGACTTTCCTCCACATATCCCCTAAAGTCTATCTATCCATGAAGTACAAAGTGACCATCGACGGACGCGTCGGGTATGGGTATGAGGCAGCTGCTAAGGGTTGTCGCGTGTAGTCGTAAAATAGACCATCCTAGAAACTGAGGGTTTTATACCTGCTGTATTAATTTATTTATTGATTTGACCGACCCGACCCCGGCCATGAACCCGCCCCGTCCCCTTGCCCCCGGCCACCTACTCCTATGCCCTCCCCTTGCTTGTGGCTGGTTCGGACCAGCACAAGCCGGTCCACCCCGCGTCTCCCTACGTCACCCCTTACGTTCCTCCCCTTTGGAAAATATAATTGTTATAAACTAACAAATAAACTACATTATCACAGGAGGCGCAATATGACCTAGCGGTTGACGCGCCCTTAAACCTTACAAACAAAACAACAACAAAAAATAGATTTTTTTGTTTAATTGGAAATATCTAATAACGTTGTTGAAATATTAAGCGTGCGTCTTGAATTTCATTTTTTTGGACGAAATTCTACGATAAAA
Organism: Sweltsa coloradensis; assembly: GCA_024449915.1. Lineage (NCBI taxonomy): Eukaryota > Metazoa > Arthropoda > Insecta > Plecoptera > Chloroperlidae > Sweltsa > Sweltsa coloradensis. Next base: position 12,570 of record JAMZAV010002297.1, on the reverse strand, counting down.
ACTGACTGAGTTACGGATAATGCTTCTATAACATATTTTAATAATATTATATAATAATATAATAATATTTATGTATTTCAGTCAGTTTAAATCGTAGATACTAGGGAAAAAAACACATTTCATTACTCAAGCTACACATTTGAACCACGTTATGAAATATTTGCAATAATAAAAAAAAAAATTTTGCTGAATAAATTATTTTCATCACAATAGATTTGAAATGGGCGAAGGCAGGTAGAAGAACAAACCCATGTTCGCTCCCAAGTTCGGTCACGCCAAAAAAGGTGGAAAGGGAAAAATGCAGACAATAGACGGGACGACCGATCCCGGTCTCGTCCGCCGATGGTCACTTTGTACCTCAAGGATGGATAGACTTTAGGCTATAGTTATGCATTATGACCTGACAGTAGACGCGCCCTAAATCCAACCTTCCCCCCAAAACAAAATTTGATGTACCTTTAACCGTACATCATATGCTAGCAGAATGTACCAAATATGATGCCTTGCGCATGCAATTTGATCTCTCCCAATCATATGAAGAACTTCTATCATATGATAACGGCGACAAACTTTCCAAATTTCTCATCCAAAGTAATCTATTTAACAAACTTTAATTAACTTCATACACATTTCTTTCTTTTCTTTATTTTCATTTACATACATAACTTTTATTTTGCTATTACTTTCTTCATCTTCAATTTATTTTATTATTTATACACTTAGAAAACAATCTAATCATCAAACATACCTGCATTAACTCTTCTAATTTACTTTCATTCACAGGCGGCGCAATATGACCTAACCGGTTGAAGCGCCCTAGTTTCTCACGTCGTCGTCGTCGTTGCCTGTGTCTTGTGCACACCTGCATTGCCTTTCCTCTCCCTCATCTCCTTAGCTCGAGTAACGTAATATGACCTAACGTATGACGCGCCTATAAACAATAAAACAATTAAATTTAATAAATCAAACACACATTTAACCATTTTCATAAACTTACTATATCACGGGCGGCGCAATAGACCTATGACCTAACCGGTTGGAGCCGATTAGAGTGTGCATGAGGACCTAACGGTTGACGCGTACTTAATCCAAATATACCAATAAAGTTTCTTACGTCGTCTTCAAGCATTTGTCTCTTCGGTTTGAGCTATACCTATATACTTGTCTGTCGCTAGTTCTCTCCCGTCTGCGCCCAGGGTAGAATTGGCCCAGAGCATGGCTCTGTTAATCGCAAAAGGCAATTCTTGAGAATAAGTCCATCTCGCAAACATCAGCTAGACTGGTAAGAGGGGAGATTTTCGTCCACGAAACTAGAGGCGAGCTCTGGCAAGCGTCGTCGGGAACACCTTCCCTTCGTCTTGAGGATCTCCATGACGGCGATGACAAAGACGATAATCTTACAGAACTGCGACGTAAAAACACCCCCATTCCACCGATTTAACGGTTGATGCACCCATAATCCAAATAAAGCTTCAGTTCACTTTAAGCCATAACACTCATGTATCAAGTCATCATTATGGCTCTGCTAATCGTAAAAGGCGATTCAAGAGAAAAAGTCCACCTTGCAAACATCAGCTAGTAAGAGCGGAGTATCTTACTCCCCAAACTAGAGGCGAGCTCTGGCAATCGTCGTCGGGGACCTTGCCCCCTTCCCTTGACGACCCCCCGGCGACGATGACAATGACACAACGAACGATGACAAAGACGATGACGACCGCGACGTGAGAAACCCCCCTTCCTCCCCTTACCGTGGCTGGTTCTGACCAGCATGGGCCCCTCCTCCCCCCCCCTTAGGCTAGAGTGGTGCATTATGACCTAACGGTTGACGCGTCCTTAATCCAAATAAACCAAAAACCTTGACGACCCCTCGATGACGATGACGACAATGACACCAAGAACGATGACGAAGACAATGACGACCGTGACAAGAGAACCCCCTTTATGTTAATTTATTTTGTATTTATTTATTTGACGTCTATCATATTAAGTTATAAAAACTGATTTACAAAGGAGGACCCTTACCCGTGGCTGGTTCTGACCAGCATATGCACTTCCTCCCACCCGTGGCTGGTTCTGACCAGCATGTGATCCTCCTCCCCCCCCCCCCCCTAGGTTAGAGTGGTGCATCATGACCTAACGGTTGACGCGTCCTTAATTCAAATAAACCAAACTAAAAAATGTAAATAACTTTTGTTATATTCATCATCATATTTTATTATGTATACACTAAGAAAACATTCAGATCATCAAACACACCATTAACTGTTCTGATCAACTTTCATTATCACAGGCGGTTCAAAATGACCTAACCGGTTGAAGCGCCCTAGTTTCTCACGTCGTCGTCCCACTCAGGTGTAGGCCTAGTCCTAGGATCGTGTGTAGTCTTGGGTGATTACGGAAATCTTGATCCGAGGGACACAGTTGTACACTGCATACGGAAGCTTAACTTAATTGTTAGGCATACATCTGCTTTCGAAAACTAGCCCAGATCCAGCCCAGCAAACGCTCGGATTAGAAGTTCCCCCCGTTCCTCCCTTTCCCCTAGGCTGGTTCTGACCAGCATGGCCCCTCCTCACCATATCCCCTAGGCTAAAGTGACGCATTATAACCTAACGGTTGACGCGCCCTTAATCCAAATAAATCAAAATCCCTAGGTAAGAGTGACGTGTTAGGACCTAGCAGTTGACGCGTCCTAATATTTTGTTTCTACAAATAATATTCTTTTTTTTCTTTTGAGCATAATCATATCTATCATGTAACTAAACTAAGAAAACAAAAAAAATTAAACACAACAAACTAAATGTATTATCTTAATAGGTGGCGCAATATGACCTACTTGGTTTTTATCGCCTTAGTTTCTCATGTCTTCATCTGTTTGAGGTATTATTTGTTAAATATTCACTAGAGTAAGTCAACATAATGGTTCGTCGTATTAATTAGCTGGGACTTCCCGCAGTCTGATTTTCAGTGGGGGACAGTAAACCAAAGCGACCAAGTCAACCCTGTAGGCGATACACGTTAAGGCCCGGGTAAACGTTTGGCCGAGAGCATGGCTCTGCTGATAGTAAAGGACGAGGAAAGTAAAAAGTCTATTTCGCAAACATAAGGTGGTAAGTAGGGAAAATAATTCCCCTTCTGGTCCCGGGGTAGAATTGGCTCAGAGCATGGCTCTGCTATCCTAAAAGGCGATTCAAGAGAAAATGTCCACTCGCAAACATCAGCTAGTAAGAGCGGAGTATATAATTACTCCCTGAAAGTAGAGGCGAGCTCTGGCAATCGTCGTCGGGGACCTTGCCCTCTTCCCTTGACGACCCCCCGGCGACGATGACAATAACACAACGAACGATGAAAGAAGACGATGACGACCGTGACGTGAGAAACCCCCCTTCCTCCCCTTACCCGTGGCTGGTTCTGACCAGCATGGGCACCTCCTCCCCACCCCCCTTAGGCTAGAGTGGTGCATTATGACCTAACGGTTGACGCGTTTTTAATCCAAAAAAACTAAATAATCCATTAGTCGGGGATCCCTCCCCCTTCCCTTGACTAACTCTCCGACGACGACGTCCCCTTCTGAGCCCGGGGTAGAAATAGGCACAGAGCATGGCTCTGCTAAAATCTTGAAAGGAGAGGAAATGGATAAAGTTTATCTATTAGATATCAAACAGTTTTTGAGGAATTTTACTCCCCGAAACTAGTCGCGAGCACTGGCAAGCGTCGTAGCGGACATTTCCCCCTTCCCTTGATGACCTACCCGACAACGACTTTGTATTGTTTGTAATCGCAATACAATTTAAGAGACCTTGCCAACTCTTAGAAGTCATTATATTTAACTTGGGACAACAGTCTAACGATTTGCAACGAGAAGAACGAATTCAATACAGAAAGTATTCTTTAATCAACAATTAACATTATTCCCAGATGTGACACATGTAGGTACATCATATGCTAGCAGAATGTACCAAATATGATGCCTTGCGCACACAATTTGATCTCTCCCAACCATCCCCGTCTGGGCCCGGGGTAGAATTGGCCCAGAGCATGGCTCTGCTAATCGTAAAAGGCGATTCAAGAGAAAAAGTCCACCTCGCAAACATCAGCTAGAAAGAGCGGAGTATGTTACTCCCCGAAACTAGAGGCGAGGTCTGGCGGTCGTTGTCATGAGTCCGTATCTCTCCCCATCCGACCTTCCCGACGATGATGACGACAAAGACGTGAGAACACACCTTTCCTCCCCTATCTATCCCCTAGACCTTAGTGGTACATTTTAAACTAACGGTTGACGCGCTCTTCATCCAAATATACTAAAACTAAACTCAAGTTATGTATTAAGATCAACACACGCCTAACTCACGGATATCTCTTAACCAGAGAAAATATTATCCCCAGATGTTACACATGTGATGTACCTATAACCGTACATCATATGCTAGCAGAATGTGCCAAATATGATGCCTTGCGCATGCAATTTGATCTCTCCCAATCATATGAAGAACTTCTATCATATGATAACGTCGTCAAACATTTACTCCCCGAAACTAGAGGCGAGCTCTGGCAATCGTCGTCGGGGACAACTCCCTCTTAAATTGGCGACCTCCACGACGATGATGTGGCTCGTTGGTCTTGTGGTTAGCGTATCTGCTTCAAATGCAGAAGGTCCAGGGTTCGATTCCCGCCAAGTCCAGAAGTTTTTTAACTTCTGATTTGGATTTAAGTCCATCAGATCTTGTCTTAGGAGTTTGTAAACGGTGACTTTGGAGCCGTCCTAGCAACGAAGCACATAATAAATTCAAAGTTGTTCTGAATCGGGCTTGTTGATTCTGGCGTTGATTCGCGGGTGTTCGCACTGTCCATACCACTGATTCCTATATTTCCTATTAAAAATATCAATCTTTGGTTGGTTATCGCACACTTGTCGATTGCGTCGGGGCGTACAGGGTTGGCTTGGTCGCTTTGATTTACTGTCCCCCACTGAAAATCAGTTATATAACTGATTGGGTAGACTCTAAATAAAATTTATTTATTTATTTTATTTAATGACACAACGAACGATGACAAAGACGATGACGACCGCGACGTGAGAAATCCAAATATACCAAAAAAGAAAAAGAAAAGGTAAACGTAATTTTAACCTTACTTTTAAAATTACCTTATACGCTTATCGCAGGAAGGTGCAAAGTGTAGGCATAATTAATTATTATGAAGGGTAGAATATTAACCCAGATCATGGCTCCTGCTAGTCGTAAAAGGCGATTTAAGAGAAAAGTCCATCTCGTAAACATCAGCTTAGAAGGGAAATTTTCAATGCCCGTAATGGAGGCGAGCTCTGGCAGTCGTCGTCGGGGAACCCTCAATACGACTCACGACAACAAAAACAATGACCACCTCGAAGTAAGAACCCTCCCGTTCTTATCCCCCCTCCCCTTATCTGGTTCTGACCAGCATGGGCCCTCCGTAACGTTTGTACATAAAAATAGTTAGTGATTTAATGTAAATCATAGGTCAGATGAATGTAGTCAAATAAAATGATGCCTTGCACACGCAATTCGATCTCTATCAATCATATGAAGAACTTCTATCATATGATAACGGCGACAAATTTTCTTAATTTCTCATCCAAAGTAATCTATTTAACAAAATCTAATTCTTATCATACACATTTCTTGAATTTATTAATTTTCTTTCACATAAATAACTTTTGTTATGCTACTATCATCATCATTTTATTTTGTTATAATATGTATACATAACCCCGTCTGGGCTCGGGGTAGAATTTTATCCAGAGCAGGGCTCTGATGATCGTAAAAGGCAAGAAAATAGAATTAATTCCATCTCGCAAACACCAGCTAGTGTATGAGTGTATAATTCTCCCTGATACTAGAGGCGAGCTCTGGCGTTCGTCGTCGTGGACGACGTGAGAACCCGCCATTCCTCCCCCTACCTGGGGCTGGTTCTGACCAGCATGAGCTTCTCTTCCCTATATCCCCTAGGCTAGAGTGGCGCATTATGACCGAACAATTGACGCGCATCTAATCCACAGAGAAAAAATATTTCCGGAATTATTTTTCGCTATTATTATCTTCACCATAGTTTTTTTTATAAACTAAGAAAACAATATAATCATTAAAAAACACACCATTAACACATCTCATCAACATTTAATATCACAGGCGGCGCAATATGACCTAACCGGTTGTAGCGCCCTAGTTTCTCACGTCGCCTTAAATTGCGGTAACTGTTTGATTCTCAGAATCAGATTGGCGCCGATAGTGAGGGCCCCAATCTGGGAGACTTTGGCCAACCGGTCATTAATACTTTGTCCATATAATGGCATAGCCAGATAATAGTGATAACCCCGGGAGGTGGATGTTTTTGGAACGGAGTGTTTGCGGCGGTCTGCTTTTTTTGGCGGGGAGGGGGGGGGGGGGGGCGCTTGAAACATTGTCTTAGTCCACATACCGTCCAAATTCGTGCCCTGGCTGTTGCCTCAATTGCAGCATGCCAATATTTTTGATAACTTATCAAATATATACCAAAATATGTTAAATTACAAAAATTCCTTGTTCCTATTCTACCAATATGGTTCATACTGTATTACAGATGTTGTGAACATCAGCTAGTAAGCGGGGAGTACATTACTCCCCGAACCTAGAGGCGAGCTCTGGCAATCGTCGTCGGGGACTTTGCCCCCTTCCCTTGACGACCCCCCGGCGACGATGACAATGACACAACGAACGATGACAATGACGATGACGACCGCGACGTGAGAAACCCCCCTTCCTCCCCCTACCCGTGGCTGGTTGAGTGGAGGGGCATGGGCCCCTCCTCCCCCCTTATAAGTGGGTTTTGTAAACTAATCCCGTGTGCAATTTTGTGATAGAGTATTGAGAGTGGTATCATTTTTTTCCTTGTGAAGTACTGATTCAGAAAAGTGATGGTGGGGATCTGGGACACGCGACTGGAAGGGGTGAGGGGTGGGGGTTAAAATGTCGAAATTTTGTAAATATAATCAAATATTTTTCTAATTTTTTCGACAATTCTAAATTGTTTAAATTATTTTTAGCTTTTAAACACAAAATTTAACTTATATATTTCAATAAATCATTAAATTGACCGCCATATTGGATTCAAAATGGCGGAAATAATTATTTCTTAAAATTCCGCACATAGTCGTGTGGGATATCAGAGTAAAGGTATTTAACGTCTCAATATGGATAAGAGAACTGTTTAATGGTCATGGTTATCACTAAAAGTACCAATATCGACATTGATTTGACTTGTAGACCAGTGTCCTACCGATTTCTTCAAAATATACATGAATTTTATGTTGCCATTGCCAATATTTTAGTGATTTTTTTTACTGCAGAGTACAAATGTATGACATGGCATTATGATAAAGTAAAATTAATGACATTTAACAAAATTTTAGTTCAATATATTTTTTCAATATATTTCAATACATTTTGATTTAGCACAAGAACATCGTACTATATTCAACAGTTCTTCAGGCCCGCAAGGGATGTCACACATTACTGGCTCATACGATTTATCATCATCTATAGTCCATCCAAAGTCTGTTACTAATGGTATACGAGGGTTTGCAACATGCCAAATCAACTACCAAATCAATGCTTGATAATGAGCTCTTCTGATAGCTGGGCGTAGTGCAGCTTGAGTCGGTGGCTTACTTATGCCTTATATTTGCTTTCTCGTAAAAAAAAAAAAAACAAACAACCAACACAAATTACCATCGTTTCTCACGTAGAGTATTTATTTTGGGCACTCGCAAGTACACAGTGCATATGTATTCTTTAAGGACTCGATACGTTTCTTCTCCAATAATTGTTTGTGTTCCACCTAGTGATGCAAGGGCTTCCAGGACATTGTCATCAGCATCTACAAACCTGTTCCAGAAACTGGTCTTAGATTTACCAGAAAATGAACCAGTAATGTCAGCTCCAGAAAGAGAATGCATTCCGAGTAAAGCAACAACTCGTTTTTGTCCCAATGCTTCAGAAATTTTTCGTATTGAAATTCAACGTGGTTCAAGCTCTGTTAAAACCAGATAAGAATGTTTCTTGAGTTGTGAATATCGATGTGTTTAGCCAACACTAGAACGTCAGTGTCAGGAGTGAAGATAGTCAAGGACTGACGAGTCTCTCTTTCGGTTGCATGAAGTGCATGGAGAATGATTTTCGTGTCGGCCTCTGATAAAAAATGCTTTTGTCGACATGAAGTTTAGTGGCTTTTGCAATGTTGCGGTAAGAAACAACACATTTTCATTCAAGTCTGTAGCCATTTTTAATATACTTTTACTCAACAATTCTGTAATCGAATCTTTATTTTTGAAATGGGACATAAGTTTGTTTAGAGGGACCGATTTTATTATTGTGTGAGGTTCTATTTTGTATTGAATGGGGGGCTTTCCCAGCTGCTGTTTTTTTCTTGTGATTTTTTTTAGCGATTTCTCAACATACGTATCAAATACAACATGGACCTCTGAGAAACTCCCATACTTTGAAAAGACTTTCTTACAAAACTGATCTGCCAAATCTGAAATTGTCCTGGTGTCCTTTGCAAGCTTTAATGCGTGTATTTCTGCCATTCCATCTACAATCCCAACTGATATTTCAGAGTTGGGATCATCATTTGGATTTGGAGATTCTGTATCGTCAGCTTGCAGTTATTTGGATGCGTGGTCTTCCAAATGATGTGTTAGCTTCCTTTTGACTGAACGTGGTTCATGGTTCATTCATTTCCAAACATACTGCATGGATCAGCAGATAGCTTGTATTTACCAATTTATTCTTTTAGATTTATTTTTGGCAGAGAATGACATAGAACACCAAGACGATTGAAAAGCTTCCTGTCTTCTTTAAAGTAAACAACACACTGTTAAGTTTTTACTTTTACTTTCTTTGTCATAGTCTTACACAGTCTCAACTTGTTTTGTGGAACTGTATCCCACAAATTAACAGTCATCAATGATACGTTCACGAACAAATTTCTGATAGTGCGCTAGACCAAGGTCTGGCACTTCATGCAACCGAAAGAGAGACTCAGTCCTTGACTATCTTCACTCCTGACACTGACGTTCCAGTGTTGGCTAAACACATCGATATTCACAACTCCAGAAATATTCTTATCTGGTTTTAACAGAGCTTGAACCACGTCGAATTTCAATACAAAAAATTTCTGAAGCATTGGGACAAAAACGAGTTGTTGCTTTACTCGGAATGCATTCTCTTTCTGGAGCTGACATTACTGGTTCATTTTCTGGTAAATCTAAGACCAGTTTCTGGAACAGGTTTGTAGATGCTGATGACAATGTCCTGGAAGCCCTTGCATCACTAGGTGGAACACAAACAATTATTGGAGAAGAAACGTATCGAGTCCTTAAAGAATACATATGCACTGTGTACTTGCGAGTGCCCAAAATAAATACTCTGCGTGAGAAACTATGGTGTTTATGTTGGTTGTTTGTTTTTTTTTTTACGAAAAAGCAAGTATGAGGCACAAATATGCCACCGACTCAAGCTGCACTACGCCCAGCTATCAGAAGAGATCATTATCAAGCATTGATTTGGTAGCAATCGCATGTTGCAAACCCTCGTATACCATTAGTAACAGACTTGGGATGGACTATAGATGATGATCAATCGTATAAGCCAGTAATGTGTGACATCCCTTGCGGGTCTGAAGAACTGTTGAATATAGTACAATGTTCTTGTGCTAAATCAAAATGTATTGAAATATATTGAAAAAATATATTGAACTTAAATTTTGTTAAATGTCATTAATTTTACTTTATCATAATGCCATGTCATACATTTGTACTCTGCAGTAAAAAAATCACTAAAATATTGGCAATGGCAACATAAAATTCATGTATATTTTGAAGAAATCGATAGGACACTGGTCTACAAGTCAAATCAATGTCGATATTGGTACTTTGAGTGATAACCATGACCATTAAACAGTTCTCTTATCCATATTGAGACGTTAAATGCCTTTAATCTGATATCCCACACGACTATGTGCGGAATTTTAAGAAATAACTATTTCCGCCATTTTGAATCCAATATGGCGGTCAATTTAATGATTTATTGAAATATATAGTTAAATATAGTGTTTAAAAGCTAAAAATAATTAAAACAATTTAAAATTGTCGAAAAAATGAGACAAATTTTGTTTATATTTACAAAATTTCGCTTTTTAAACCCCCACCCCTCACCCCTTCCATCGCGGGCCCAATCCCCACCAACTTTTCGAATCAGTTTTCAAAAGGGAAAAAAATGATACCACTCTCAAACTCTTCAAAAATTGCCCGGGCCCCACAAATATCATGAAAAAACCCCCCCCTTAGGCTATCGAATGGTGCATTATGACCTAACGGTTGACGCGTCCTTAATCAAAAAAAAAAAAAAAAAAAAAACAGCTGTTGTGTTGATGTCATATTTTGAACCTACTACGCAGCCACATCATAATTTAGTTGTTCAAATTCTAAAGATTGTCTTTTTACACTTGGATTAATTGTTGATATTGGAAGTATGGACTTCAATCTCGCTTCGTATGTTACTGCGTCTCGTGGTCGGCCTCAACTTGGGGGTGTCAGCTTCGTCTATAAAGCTGACGGTTGGCGGTTCAGCAGGGTGCGATGGGGGACGGCCGGCGCTGTCACTCTATAAAAAAGTTGCAAGGGCCGATGAGACACCCTGCATGGCGAGTAATGCCCCCCATTAAATAAAACTTAGCCACTAATACTCGGACCCACATACCTTATTATTAAACCTTAGTTGCACCCCATGGAGTAGGGATTTTGGGGACGGGAACATTTTTTAAATTTTACCAATACTTTCTGCCGGTTACTTTCTTCCATTGGGTTTTGCAAGGGTTCCTTAGTTTCACAGCATCCAACCAAAAGGGTTGTTCTTTATCTTGGATCGGGGTGCGGCCATGATGAAAAGTGTCACTTGGGAACCAAACCCGATTTACTCAATTGCAAAACCCCTCTCTCCTCTAGCTCTTGATTAAAATTTCATTCACAAATAGTGTTTTTGACGAATATTGGTGAAATTTGGGTTATCGGTTCAAACCCGGGAACCCAAATTTTAACGCAAAACGTGTCAAAATAAAGTTAACTTGTATTGGGGAACTTTTCAACGTTTTTTCTTCCCTTCCCTTTTACGACCCCCGGCGACGATGACAAAGACAATACACAAAAACAATGACAAAGACAATGACGACCGCGACGTGAGAAACCCCCCTTCCTCCCCTTTTTCGTGGCTGGTTTTGACCAGCATGGGCCCCTCATCCTCCCCCACCCCCCTAGGTCAGAGTGGTGCATTATGACCTAACGGTTGACGCGTCCTTAGTCAAAAAAAAAAAAATCTAATTTATTTTTGACTTTCCCTCAAGTTTCTCTCTCTTGATAACAGGTCAAACTTTTAGAACTTCTACTATATTATTCTGTCTAGACCTGATGGCAGGGTGATTTATTTTAGAGCAATCATAGATTTCAACCTCTTCATATTGATCATACACATTTCTTTAATGTATTTATTGTTTAGCTATTACTATCATCATTTATTTTGTAACATATACACTTAGAAAACAATCTAATCATCAAACAAAACACCATTAACACATCTCATCAACTTTTAATATCACAGGCGGCGTAATATGACCTTACCGTTTCAAGCGCCCTAGTTTCTCATTTCGTATACTTTTGATGTCGTCTCTTTTCATTTGGCGGTGTCAGCTTCGTCTGATAACGCTGACGGTTGGCGGTGTCAGCAGGCTGCGATGGGGTGACGGCCGGCGCTGTCACGTCTATAAAATGTCGCAAGGGCCGATGACGACCACGTGACATGGCGAGTAAAAGCCGCCATCAAATAGCATTTGCCACTAATACTGCAAACCCAAATACCTTATAATATTAAACCTTAGTTTCACCACAAAGGTGAAGGGGTTTGGTAACAGAACAGTTTTTATAATTGTAGCCAATACTTACTGCCGGTTAGCTTTCTTGCCATTGGTTATGTACAAGGGTTGCCTTAGTTTCACAGCGTCCAACCAGAGGATTGTTCTTTTCTTGTGTATAGCTTGACGGGCCCTTTATGAAATTGGCTTTCTCTAACTTCTAACGTGTCCTTAATCCCCCCAAAAAACAACACTTCTCTTTCCAAATATACTTTTCCTAAGATCAACGGTTTTTGAGCCCTGGCGTACGTTTCAAGAGTGAAATAGATTTATAAACTACTGCGGACCCGGCACCTCCAACCAAAATTTACTCGGAAGTTTACACTATTTTTTCTTTCTTCTCTTGCCCGAGCACCTTGTGATCTGAACTTTGACACGATATCCTCGTCTACCGTGTCTTTCGGATTTGCCATGGGGGGGGGGGGCGCCTCTAGGTAGGGCCTTCTTTGCACCGACGCCAGGCGTCGCGTGGCCCTCGCAGTGCCGGGGGCAAAATTTGACTTTCATTCTAGTAACTTAAAGAATCGTGTACGCGTGTGAAATTTCAACATTCCTAACTCTATTTTTTTACGAAGTAAAATTCGTTTTAAA